>CM019743.1:8806357-9019380 GCA_009761775.1 Ficus carica | reverse complement strand
GTTCGGCCAAGAACCGTCGTGTAATCTCTTTACACGACGGTTCGGCCAGAACCGTCGTGTAATCCGGCTTTACAAGACGGTTCCCAAGAACCGTCGTGTAATCTCCGCATTACACGACGGTTCGCCAAGAACCGTCGTGTAATCTCCGCATTACACGACGGTTCGCCAAGAACCGTCGTGTAATCTCCGCCTTACACGACGGTTCAGCCCGAGACCGTCGTGTAATGTGATTTTGAGGACCCCCCACCTTGGTGTAACATTGAAATACCACGACGGTAACTGAACCGTCGTGTTATCTACCACGACACTGGATTACACGACGGTGATGAACCGTCGTGTAAACTTTACACGACGGGAAAAACCCGTCGTGGAATCCACAATTTTTACTAGTGCTTGTAGAAACGGAGAAGACAAAAACATGAAAACCGGAAGATTCCAGGTTGATGCAGTTTACAAACAGTTTAAACTCTTGAATTTGTTTTGGAAGAACATTCTTTCCCCTTATTTTGAAAATCAAATCAAGGACCATGACCTCAATTGCAATAGAGAAAATCCAACAAGATGTCATGGTTGCATTATACAAGAATTTCCAATTTGATTACATGCTCAACATCACTTGTGTCCTTATTCATGCATGCAGTCTCCTACCTAAGACATCTGTTAGGTTTTTGTATGGTGGCATTTATGGTAATTTTATAAGACAAACCAAAAATAAAATTTTGTTAGCTACTTTTACGTGTTGATACATGTATGAAGATATGGCTAATTTCCTAATGGGAAAGTTGCTCCTTTTGGAAGTTGACTCGGCATATTTGACTTGCGTGCATCATAGTGAAGGTAATTTTGGGATTTCTATTAATAAGTAATGTTTAATTTGGGTAGGTTTCCATATCCTGTTTAAATTAGAAATTCAAACTTTCTCAAAAGACAAGATTCTTGCTTGTGGAATAAAGTAAGTTGGAAGATTTTATTCTTTGGGGTTCTTGAAGGTTTATGTGTTTCATCAGCAGCTAGTATAAAGGAATGTCAATTCGGATTATTGAAGCAAGTTTCCATATTTGAATTTCAAAGTATTTTGGAAGTGTTGCAACATATTAGAAACTTTTTGAAATTTAAATTATTTTTTAATCCGAGATTCTTTGAAGATTGTATGTGGCTGCTTTTATTTGTACAAAAACATATTGTGAGTGATGAGCTCTGTGAGATATCAAAATACTTTGAGACTTTGTTTGAGCTGTTGCATTCATACATCTTCAGGAGAAAGATTTGAAGTATTCGGGAGAAGGCATTAGCAGTTGAACAGAATTCAACGTTGCTAGCAATGAGTTCGTAGAATAGATTCACTGCATGACTTGATTCATGACTTGATTCAAGAACTATAATTAGTTCGTAGAATAGAATCTGTAGTTGTGTAAGTCCATTAGTGTTTGCAATCATTATACAATTAGTGGATTATTCAGCATTTGGGTGTGGTTATTTGTATATAACCAATTCAGTTTACTGTACAGACAATAGGGCCAGTGCAATCACTCATTTGATTTTAATTATTTTAAGTTATTCAATTTACACATATACCTAATAGAATTTAACATTGTATATATATCTAGTGACTTATGAGGAGTCCATGTCTCTTAACTAGAAAGTTTATTCATATATGTTATCTCTTTTAGATACATGACAAAGGTAGTATATATAGTGAAGCAAATTTCAACCTACAGTAGAAAAATCTGATTTCCTAGAAATTTAATTACCGTTATAAGATGAGTATGCATAAGCAATAGCCAGGTCATCCCCTAGTCAATTTGTATAGTTTTCCAAGACAAACTTATACGATTTATTTTCTTTCTATTTTTATACTTGTTTGTGCCCCTTCGGACGTTTAACTTTTTCCCTGTCACGCCCCGACTTCCCAAGCCGGGTCGTCACCTTACTTACATACTTAACTTAAACTGCGGAAAATTTGGGAGAAATTTTTCTTTTTTTTTTTCTTTAAACCCTTTTTTTTTTTATTATTATTATTTTTAAAACTTTATTTTAAAACTTACACTTACTGATAGGTACTTACTCGAGTACCGAACTTTCAAACCTTCCTTGAAGGCCATCATAATCATGTTGTAGACCAAATCCGAACTAATGTGGATTGGTACCACAAGAGGCAACTTGCTTGCCATACATACATAAACTTTGTTATCCATACTTAAAACATCATGAAAATATGAAAACCCTTTTGCATTACAATATATTTTATAGTATATATTTTTTTTTCAAATTCCGTGGCAGTGTCCATCCCACATTTCACAGTCCGCAGAACCAGCCCTCCACAGTATTGCATCAGAGATTGCTGGCACGTTGCTTACCTACAGCATAGACGTAAGACGTGAGCTTTCGCTCAGCAAGTACAAACTATTACATCCACGACGCAAAACATATCATTGTGCATGAACCAATTATAATCTCTTATGAATCAATTATGGATTCATAACTTGATTTAGTTCTATTCCTTTACATATCATGTGTGCTCGTACCGTGGTACATAGCCAAGGAATGGTTGAAGGGGCAGTCCGTTTTAACTCAACCATGAAACACAAAGTTTAACATGGAGTAGTTTAGGTAGCCATCCAATCCAACTCAAACCATGAACCATACCATTTAAACCCGCCCTTGTGGCAAGTCGGCACGACACAACATCCTACTTGTCTTGTTCTTACCAAGTGGTTTAACATTAGTGAACATGCTTCATGATGTCACAATATTATAACATAATCAACATTAGCCATAACATGGCCTTCTTGAAAACATGGCATTGTTGAAAACATGGCATTTCATGTCATAACATAACTTAGCATATCATATAGCCATAGCATAGCATACACATTATCACATATCGGCACATTACATCAGGCAAATAACAACAAAGGGCCTATGCTGTAGGCGGAGTTGTACTTACCTCTCTCGTTATGTCCTACGTAGTGCTGCTTCTCCTCTGGGTACAGCTGCAGGTTTCCTCCTGCTTGTTGAAGGACATAGGTAAGGGTCTAATTAGTATTGTGGAATGTTGGTGATCTAACCAACACGTCTACATAATCCTAGTTGTATGTCCCCAATACTAGATGTCTTACTGGGTTACAAAAAGTAACCCTATCTTAGCCCAATTTATTAATCTTGGTATCCTTTAGGGTTATCTTGGGTAACCCTTAAGGTCAAACTAAATCCACTTGTTAGTCACCAAAGTCAACTATGGTCAACAATGGTCAACTTCAGTCAACTATGGTCAACTATTGTTGGGTCAACCTTGGGCTTTGGGCTAAGCCCAGTAACTCGGGTATAACTCCCGGTTACTTTTCGTAAACTAATCGCTTGCTATACTCTAACTTGAAAATTCATTTTCCTCCTTGGAAAATTTAGGGAAATTAATCCCAAAACTTCATTCTTAACTTATAAAAATCCTTTACTTAAATCGTAAAAATCCAAACTCTTGGATTAGTGCTTTATAAATCATTTGAGGTTGAAAACTGCCATTGGAACAGTTTTCCATAATCAAAACAATAGTTTGTAGTAGAAAAATAGTTTTCTAGAGACATTTATAAAGCTAGTGGTGCAGGAATTTTCGGATTCCCTGCGTACCCTTCGAAAAACGATCCCAGTTTAAAAATTGGTTCGTAATCTGAAAAATTTTTCTTCACGAAAGTTGTAGCTCTCGAAAAATACTAAACTTTCATGTTTTGCAAAAATTCCAATTCGGCCTAGATTCGTCCCGTTTTTGTTTGAAACTGGCTGACCCCGAAAAACTGAGTGAAAACTGGGTCTGGGGATCAGCCACGGGTTTTGGGGTAAACAGAGGCCATTGGGGCCTTATTTTGAAAAACTGTCCACGCTGTCCCCCTAGGAAAAACCCTTCTGAACAACTTTCATGTTTTAAGTTTTTCCAAATTCGGCCTCTAAGGGCCTCAAATTTCACTTTTTCCGAAACTGGTCAGTTTTACCCGAAAATGACAGTTTTCGGTTTTAAGTTCGTTTTACGTCCTATTACGCGCACTCTACCTCAACCGCTTGCAGCGGGAGCTTAAGATCAAACATGCAGCGCTTTCTAACGTAAAACATACATTCATACATCATTTAAACATCTTGGGATATCTCACAAACACTTAGTGAGCATAAACCCTTAGCATGAAATTCTAGAGCATAAAATCATGCAACTAAACCTATTGCATGCAAATAAATAGTGAGCTTATGCTCTTACAAATCAAGCTTGAAATACATTTAAATTTCCCAAATGAAATTTAAAAAAACACTTAGGGTTAGAGGAATTTACCTCTAGGGTTTGGAAGTTGGTTTACTAGCTTGGATTCCAAACTTCCTTACTCCTCCCTTTTGGCTGCCAACAAGTCCGGATTTCCCCTCCAAATGGGGTTCCAAATTTTCGGCCATAAACATAGGAAACAACACACATAAGCATCTAGATCCAAACTCAATAAAAGACTTAGGTTAAAGGGTTTACCTCTAGGGTTTGAAATTTGATTTCTCAAGCTTGGATCCCAAAATTTTCCCTTTTCTTGGCTGCCACTACAAACCGGCCCTTGGCCAAAAAGGGTATCCAAAAATTCACAATTTTTCTTGCTTGCTCTCCACACAAATCCGACCACCCTACACTTAATTCACTCTTGATTTTGGCTAAAATTCTTTCCTTTCTTCTCTCACTCAAATCCGGTTTTGGTGGGGAAAATTTTTGGCATAGTAAGGTTGCTTTTCTCTCATTTTCTTGAATTATGGAACCCCCTATTATAGAGGTTGGAACTCTTTGAAATTGCAACACTTAGTCCCTAGAAAAATTAGAAATTGAGCACTAGGGGGGTTTAGGAGAATAGGATTACCTTAACTCCTTGAGATTAGATCTAACTTTGGATCCAAACTTTTTCTTCTAACTCTTTGCTCAAGAAAATCCGGTTTCCCCTCTATGGAATTTCTCTCAAAATTTTCGGCCACCTCACCTTCCTTTCTCTTCCTTTCTTTCTAACCTTTTTGCTCAAGGAAACCGACCATCACTTGGTCTTTCCTCTTGCTTGGAGTTCGGCTTCTAGTGGAAGGGAAAAGGAGAAATGGAAACTTAGAATGGGTTTGATTGGTTAATGAGCAAAATACTTGCTCATCAAGCCTCCTAGGTGATGTGGTGTGGTCTTATTGGCTAGCCATTCCCTTGGAGAACAAGGGAAGACTTCTTTCCCTAAAATCCAATGATTTGATGAGGTGTCCTCCCCCCCATTGGTGTGGTCGGCCATGAAGGCTTGGAATGCAAGTGCTTGCTCAACAAGCCATTGCTTGCATCACCTAGCTTATGTCACCTTGGTGACATCATCACCAAAAATTCCCTTGCCCTTTAAGGCTTCAAGGACCGGCCATGAGGTGCCAAGTGGAGCCTTGTTACTTGTGGTGCATGGAATCCCTTCTAGCTTATCTCTATCTTGGTTTTTCTTGCTCACCAAGTAGCTAAAAGGTAACTAAGCTTGCTCTCCAAGCCACCAAGGAGAACCGGCCCTACTAGGTGCATGAACCAAGATTTTTGCTTGTTCACCAAGCTTCTAACAAACGGCCAATCAATGAGTGTGAGCCAAAAATGGCTTGCTCACCAAGCTACTTGGTTTGATTACCTTATCCTTGCTTGTGTCACCTTGCTTGCCTAAGCATGCTTACCTAAGCACATTTCCTTGTTTTCCAAGGATGAAAAACCGACCATAGCATGTGGGAAGCAAAGAAAAATCTTCTCAAACTTATCTCTAGCTTAATTGCTTGTTCCAATGCAACCAAGCTAACTAAATTTGTAACCAACCATTGGCTTAGTTCAACTCTAGTTGGAGACTTGGTTAGGAATATCCATAAATTCCATAATTCAAAAATTACATACTTACTTACTTTTCTTAAAATTGCACTTTAATCCTTAATGACAAAATATTGCACTTTAGTCCCTGTGAGGTGGACAGTGTTGGTGGAGCCACTTGGCTTCAATTCCATACATAATGGTCCACTAAATTCCCAAAAATCCTTAAATATAGGGTTTCAGTTCATTTCCCTACTAACTTAATCAATACTAATACTGTTTTTTCACT
This sequence comes from Ficus carica, assembly GCA_009761775.1. Classification (NCBI taxonomy): domain Eukaryota; kingdom Viridiplantae; phylum Streptophyta; class Magnoliopsida; order Rosales; family Moraceae; genus Ficus; species Ficus carica. Next base: position 9,013,279 of record CM019743.1, on the reverse strand, counting down.
TAAAACAGTACTATTTCACTAAATTGCAGTCCGGAGTTCATCTTCGTAAAATTGGACTGTGTATGGATTTTTCTTCTTAGAACTTGAAACTGCTAAATCCCCATTGCTCCAAATATTATTCACGATTATTCTAGAGCGATCTCATACCTTGACTTTTTGGTCAACTTTGACTACTTGGTCAAACTTTGACCATCATGAAATCATGAAATTTCATTACGTCATTTTCCTTAAAATGCCTTAAACTGGCCTAAGTAATCCATCGTTGAGTCTCGTAGCTAAGTACCGAGAACTCAAACTTATACCGATATTCTATTCCAAACATGATCTAGACTTAAGTTTTCCTCATTCAAAGGAAATCTAGAGTCATAAAAATTTCGGGTATTACATTCCCCCTCCAATATCATTTTACAATTAGTATTTTTATTCATACCCAATTATTGATGTATTAAATATAATTTTTTGACGAAAATAAGTGAAAACATCGTTTAAGAGTACCAAATGAAATTGACTAAATTAAAGTGCTATATGACATAATACGGAAATAATTTTTTATTTATTGAAGCCTTAAATTTTATTTTTTTTTACTTGCTAAAAATATTTGTGTTTCTTATTCTTCCGATATTATTTTAACATATTAATCTATTAATATAAGAGCATTAAATGCACTTATAATCATACGTGATCCTTAATTGGCATCGGCAGAGCAACCTTAAGCCCGAGGGCCATTTTAGCTGGATTATTATAACGACCCGACTTTTCGGACCATTAACTAGCTTACTTATTCTTATAATTTAGTCTTAACACTTATTTATGTTCAGTTTTAAATTACAGAATTTGTTTACATATATATATATAAAATCATATTCGTACTACAAAAGTTAGAATTACTAAAATTTTTAACTGAGAAAATTAAAAACCTCTAGCAAATAATTATCTTATTTCAAATTCGTATTTAAATAATATTTAAAAGCTACAACTTCATGTTGGTTAGAATGAGTCTAAAGTCTTATTCACGTAAAGTACTCATACTAGTTGTAGTACTAAAACATTGGAACATAGTTATAAATATAGTCGTTACAAATATTAAGAAGTCTAAATGCGGAAATTAAATTTGTGGTGGTATCCCACTCCCTTTCTTTCATCGCCTCCGCACAGCTTCACCAGTCCATGAAATATCTAAGTAGCGGGCTGCTTACCCGCGTTACCTACAGCATGAACACACAATGATGAACTTTCACTCAGCAAGTACAAATAATATCTCACAATTCATGTTCATAAAACCATTTCATCACATGTAACATCATGAATGATCAAAAATGCATGTGAACTATGTGTATTCAATTATGCTTTGTTATTTACATATCTTGTCTACCTAAGGATCCCTATGTCGTACCCATATGTTCAAAACCAATGGGAAGTTAAGGGGAGCGACCATCCAACAGCCCTCAAGGTCATATCTTATAAATTTTCGTTCTTTTCATATCATCTCACAAATTGGAGGTTGGTATGACACTTAATCCTATCTTTTATTTGCCTCATTCTTATTAATTATGACAATGTGTAGATTTACATGTCACTATGCATCTATCATTATGGCATAAATATGTAAGGCATGCCGATCATGTCAGTACAAGAGAAATTATGCACATCAAATACTTAATCAAAGCAATACGTATAACTCATATACTCATCACATCATCAAGTCAAGTCATAACAAACGTAGAGCATCAACAAAGAAAAACATTTTTCCATGCTGTAGGTGAGGTTTGTATTTACTTGTCTTATGTGATTAAACTTCTGGAATTGTATCTCTTCGTAGATTTGAGGAATTATCCTGATTAAACCATATCTCATTATTAGACATAATCTTAATTATGACTTTATTTATTTTATAAAATAGTGAACTTAATTTACTTATATCATAATTAACCTTATCATAAAATTCATATTAATTATTAAGTGTTAAACTAAATTTCTACTAATTATTATTTAATTAATTTAATTAAATTTTTTTTAGAATTTAATTAATCAATTAATCAGTTGATTAATTGATTAATACTGATTAATTGATTAATTAACTAATTAATTATGTAATAGTTAATTATTACTTTATTTAATTGAGTAATTATAATTTAACTATATAATTTTAACTGACTTATTAATAATTATATTGTTAATAATTTAATTATGTTACTTTAATATTCTTTCTCCTATAATAATTATTAATTATTAATTCTAATGGTAATAATTAATAATTTGATTAACCTAATAATTAATGTTTGATTAATCTCTAGTTAATAATCCATAATTATTTTGATGATTATATCAATGATTAATAATTAATGATTAAATTAATCTTTAATTAATCATGTATTATAATTATGTAGTTATTCAACATAATAATCTTGATTATCATCTACTAACTCTTATAATTAATTAATTATTAATCAATTAATTAATTAATTTCTTTATTAATTACATTTGGTTATGTATTTATTATTTAATTATTTAATTAAGTAATTAATTAATTAATCAAACAAGGTGACAAGGAGTCACCTAAGTGTATACCTCTCTTCTATTTTTGGGCTAGTCCAATCCCCTTAGTTATGTGTTCATTTAGTTAGGCTAAAGTAATCTCTTGGTATAAGCCTAGTAATCCTCTAGTGTACTTTATCTTAGCCCATTAAAACTTGTGATTCAACTTTATAAGGTTAGGTTTTTTCATAATATTTGATCATATACTTAAAATCAACTCATTTCATAGCTAAATATGTTCATATGATATGACTTACCCTTATGCCACATTTTAATGTTTGATCGATTTATCGGTGTAGGATTTTAAATTGTAAGATTTATTTAGATTTGAGTATAATTCCGTTTTGGACACTTGATGACTTGTTGGAAAGCTTGAATCATCTAGTTTCTGTCTTTATAATTTTTTTCCCCAAGATTTCAAGCATTTCAAACATTAATGTGGACGTTTTCTTAAGTGTCTTATGGTAAAATCTCAGTTTACCAGATTATAATTAATATTATGTGATTTTTAAAATTTATGTAAATATCCGTTTTAAATGTATGATATCTCATTTTGAAGCTTGAGATGTCTACTTTACAGTGGTAAAGTTATTTCTTGTTGCTTGAGTGTTTCATACCATTAACTTAGGTTTTGTTACTGTGGGTTCCACATTTGAACCACAAGTCCAGATTCATGGATAAGTTTAGAAAAATCATAATAATTTACTTACAAGTCCAAATAAGGCAAAAGATATGTCATTGGAAAGCTTATAATGTCTATTTTGTATAATAAGAACATTGTTATAAAATTTAAGGTTTACTAACTCAAATCTACATAAACCGTGGCTAGAACAGGGTTCCAGCAAGGATTTTCGGTTCACAGTCCAAATTTGTAAAATTTACCAAAAATTGCACATTTATCAGTTCAAGGCGTATGGTACCTTGTTGGAAAGCTTAAAGAATATAGTTTTTAGATCTATAACTTATAATCCAAAATTTTGAATCTAAAGAGTTCGGAGTACAGAAAACCCGTGGCTGGTCTGTACCCAGAGATCCATTTTCTCCCTAGTTTTGTGTCACAAATTCAAATACACATAACTTTAGACTATATAAGCAAATCAAGTGATTACGAAGCTTAAAATGAAGCTTATCCTCTGTAGAATCTCAATATATAATTTATTTTTCATACCAAACTTTCCAATGCATGCTATATCAACAACAACCACAAACTCTAACAAAGTTCTTAGAGATTACCGAAATGCTCCGTGGATCCTTTAAGATCTCGGATCTCCAAGTTTCTTCTCACAACTTTTTCCTAGGTAAGAAGAAGTCTAACATTAAGATCATAACTAAACATCATGCTTTAGTTCTCCAAAAATGACAAAAACATAAAGAATACCACTAGGTTACCTCTAGTAAAACGTCCTCTAACTCTGTCTCACACTTCTTTGATCTTGGTGACGGGGTTTCTTAGAGCTTGAAAATGGATGGAGGAGGGTGCTAGAGGTGTTGGGGATGGAGAATAGTGTTGGTGGTTCTTGTTTTTTGTTTTGAGCTTGGTGGTGGCTAGAGAAGTTAGGGTTTTTGAGCTTAACTTGTGTGAGAACAAAATGAAGTGTTAGAGGTTTATTTCAGCCAACTTTTACCTTAAGGGGAGCTGTCTTTTGAGGGGAAGAATTGGAAAATTTTTGGCTGATTTCTTCCTTCATTGCCGCCATTTCAAGGGAGGGTTTTTGGGGTGAAAATCTGGTTCAACAAAGTGGAGACAAGGGGTCACTTTCACTTGTGTCTTCCTTGGGTCAACTTGCCAAAATAAACCATGACATCTCTTACATGAGGTTGCATGCATGCATCACTTTCCTTTCTTCTCATTTGTTCAAATTTCTTCTTGTTTCTTGAACCAAAAATCCGGATCCCTCTAGCTTTCTCAATTTTTTTTTGTTTTTTTGTTTTTTGTTTTTCTTTCTTCCAATTTCACCATTGATCCAAGGTTGTCATCCTTATTTTCATCCATTGGATCTTCCATCACACCAATCCTTACCTTAAGCTCTCATTGGTCACTTATCATCCAAAGTTTGGCCATTGATTTGCCTAGGATTCCTTAACATAAAATCTACACCATTGATTTCAAATCAAGCATAATTCTTGATCAATCTTCCACCTTTGATTTTCCTAAGAGTAAATACTAATATTCATCTTTTATCTATGACACAATAATTACCCAATCACACTCCCAAAGCTTAGCTATTAGTATGATCAAAATAAATACTAAAATCAGTAAATTGACCTACTAATAAAAATCGGAGTTCTTCCCAAAAATTAACATTATCCCTCTAATACGACATAATAAATTTTTCGTATAAATTTATATATCGTTCAACATTTTTTATGTATTTAAAATTTCTTATTTAAATAGAGACATTCAACATTGTTAAATGTGATGCCCTAGAATTTCATAAGCTTAATTCATGAATTATTATTATGATCTCTTCATTAATATGTTTAATAATTGTTTTGATGAATATCAAATTTCAAGATCATGAACGACATATGAATTTATGCGATGTGTCGTATTAGGGGGATAACGATAATTTTTGGGAAAGACCCCGATTTTTTGATAGGTCAATTTAAGGATCTTAGATTTATTTTGATTATATCAATAGTCAAGCTTTGAGACTGATTGAATTATGTGTCACATGGATAGAAGATGAATTATTAGTATTTACTCTTAGGAAATCCAAAGGTGGAAAATTGATCAAAAATTGCTTGATTTGAAATCAATGGTGTAGATTTTATGTTAAGGGATCCTAGGCAAATCAATGGTCAAACTTGGTGATAAGTGACCAATGAGAACTTAGGGTGAGGATAGGTGTGATGGAAGATCCAATGGATGAGAATGAAGATGACAACTTGGATCAAGGGTGGAAATTGGAAGAAAGAAAAACAAAAAAAAAATTTGAGAAGGCAAAGGGGGGTCGGTTTTGGTTCAAAGCAAGGGAAATGTGATCAAAGGGAAAAGAAAGTGGTGCATGCATGCAACCACATGTAAGAGTTGGCATGGTTTCTTTTGGCAATTTGACCTAAGGAAGAGGCTAGTGATAGTGACTACTCATCTCAACTTTATTGAACCAAGTTTTACCCCAAAAACTCTCCCAATTGCCGACCATTCAAGGGCTGATTCAGCCAAGTTTTTCAAATTTCCTCCCCCAAAAGACAGCTATCTCAAGGCCAAAGTTGGCTAAGCACAAACCCCTAACACCCCATTTTCTTTCTCACACAAGTTAAGCTCTCAAACCCTAGTCTCTAACCACCACCAAGCTCTAAACAAAACCAAGAACCACCAACACTATTCTCCATCTCCAACACCTCAAGCACCCTCCTCATCCATTTTCAAGCTCTAAGAAACCCCGTCATCAAAACGAAGAGTGAGAACGGAGTTAGAGACGTTCACTAAAGGTAACCTAGTGGTACTCTTCGTGTTTTTAGTCTTTTTGGAGAACTAAAGCATGATATTTAGTTATGATCTTAATATTAGACTTTTCTTACTTAGGAAAAGTTTTGAGAAGAACTGGGAGGTTCGAGATCTCAAAGGATCCCCGGAGCTTTCGGTAAGATTTATGAACTTGTTGAAGTTCGTAGTTGTTGTGGTCATATATATGCATTAGAAACTTTAGTATGAAAAATAAACTATATATTAAGATTCTCAGAGGATAAGCTTCATTTTAGGCTTTGGAATCACTTGATTTGCTTTTATATGTAAAAAGTTATGTGCCTTTGAAGTTGTGACACAAAAATAATGAGAAAATGAACCTCCGAGCCACAGCATAGCCACGGGTTTACTGTACTCCGAACCTATTAGACTCATGATTTTGGATTATAAGTTAGAGAACTGAAAAATATATTCTTTTATCTTTCCAACAAGGTATCATACGCCTTGAACGGATAAGTGTGCAATTTTTGGTGGATTTACAAGTTTGGACCATGAACCGAAAATCCTGGCTGGAACCCTGTGCTAGCCACGGGTTTTGTAATTTTTGAGTTAGTAAATCTTAACGTTTTATAAAACTGTTCTACCATACAAAATAGACATTATAATATTCCAATGACATATCTTTTGTCTTATTTGGACTTGTAAGCAATTGTTATGATTTTTCTAAACTTACCAAATGAATCTGGACTTTTTGTATAAATGTGAGACCAGCAGTGACAAAACCTAAGTTTATGATGTGAAATACTCAAGCACTAAAGGAAATAACTTTACCACTGTAAAGTAGACATCTTAAGCTTCAAAACGAGATATTATACGTTTAAAACGGATATGTACATAAATTTTAATAAATCTCTTAAGATTGTAGTGTAATCTAAGAATCTAGATTTTACCATAAGACACTAGAAAAACGTCCACATTAATATTTGAAATACTTGAAATCTTGGAAAACAAGTTATAAATACAAGAAAATAGATATTTCAAGCTTTCCAATAAGTTATCAAGTGTCGAAAACGGAATTATACTCAAATCTAAATAAATCTTACAAGTTTAAAATCATACACCCGATAAAATGATTAAATATTAAAATGTAACACAAGAGTAAGTCTTGACAATGATACATATTTAGTTATGAAATGAATTGATTTTAAGTATATGAGCAAATAATGTGAAAACCCAACTTTATAAATTAAAATCATAAGTTTTGAATGGCCAAGATAAAGTATACTAGAAGGTTACTATACATATACCAAGATATTACTTTAGCCCAATTAAATGAACATAACCAAGGGGATTGGACTAGCCCAATAAATCTAAGAGAGGTATACCCTTAGGTTGACCCATCATCACCTTGATGGATTAATTAATTAATAAATTATTAATACATAACCTAATGTAATTAATAAAGTAATTAATTAATTAACTATTAAATAATTAATTAATTAATTATAAGGGTTAGTCTATAATAATCAAGATTATTATGTGAATAACTATATAATTATAATACATGATTAATTAGAGATTAATTACTCATTAATTATTAATAATTGATTTAATCATCAAAAAATTATGGATAATTAACTAGAGATTAACCAAATATCAATTATTGAATAAATCAAATTTTTAATTATTAATATTAGAATTAATAATTATAATTATTATATGAGAATGAATATTTAAGTAACATAATTAAATTATTAACAAGATAATTATTAATAAGTCAATTAAAATTATATAATTTAATTATAATTCTCAATTAATAAAGTAATAATTAATTACTTAATTAATTAATTAAAAATTAATTAATTAATTAAAAATAATTAATTAAATTAATTAATAATAATTAATCGAAATTTATTTAACACTTAATAATTAATAAGGATTAATTGTTAAGGTTAATTATGATGTAAGTAAATTAAGTTCACTATAGTTAAAAAAAAAAAATAAATAAATAATATTACTATAACTCTATCTAATAATGAGATATTGTTAATCAGGACAATTTCTCAAATCTGCATAGTAGGAGATACAACTCCGAAGTTTAAGCATATAAGACAAGTAAGTACAAACCTCACCTACAGCATGAAATAAAATGTTTTTGTTGTTGGTGTTCTATGTTTTCTATGATTTACCTTGATGAAGTGATGAGTATGAAGTATATATACTGTATTAATTAAGCATTTAACATGCATAAATTTTCATGCACTGATATGATTGACATGCCTCATAAGTACGTATGCAATAATGATAGATGCATAGTGACATATATATCCATATATTGTCACAAATAATAAGAATGAGGCTAACGAAAGATAGGACTAAGTGTCGTACCAACCTCCAACTAGTGAGAGGATATGATAAGAACGAAAGTTATAATATATGACCTTGGAGGTTGTTGGAGGGTCGCTCCCCTAACTCCCCATTGGTTGCGCGCATATGGGTACGACATAGGGGCCCTTAAGTAGACAAGACATGTAAATAATAAAGCATAATTGAACACATATAGTTCACATGCATTTATAAGCATTCATAATGTTACATGTGATGATATAAATTTTATGATAACGATTTGTGAGATATTGTTTGTACTTGCTGAGCGAAAGCTCATCATTGTGTGTTCATGCTGTAGGTAACGCGGGTAAGCAGCCCATTACTTAGATGTCTTATGGACTGGCGAAAACTGTGCGGAGGCGATGAAGGACGGGAGTGGGATACCACCACGAAATTAATTTCCGCATTTAGACTTCGTAATTTATTTTGTAATGGCTATACTTATAGTTATGTCCCAATGTTTTGGTACTACTATATTAGTATGAGTACTTTATGAGAAAAAGACTTTAGACTCTTTCCGTATAATTTTTATGAAGTTATAACTTTTTAAAATATCATCTAGTTACGATTTTAAATTGGTTAATTAGTTGCTAGAGGTTTTCAAATTCCTAAGTTAAAATTTTTTCAGTGAGTCTAATTTTTGTAGTTCGAATACAAAAAAAAAATTATGTATTTTTTTTAGAACCGAACATAAATAAGTATTATGACTAAATTAGATAAGAATAAGTAAGTTAGTTAACGGTCCGAAAAGTCGGGTCGTTACAGTTGGTATCAGAGCCGGTATCCTGCCATCCTACCTTACGTCGTTTCCACATCAGTTTCATGCCTGTCTAAGTAAGTTAGAATTTTATTTTAGTTTATTATTTGTAGTTATTATTGACCTAAATTTTAAAACTAGGCATCACTACATTATCATCATGCCACCAATTAGAGGATCATCATCCGAAGACACACTCCTTAGTAAGCTCGGTGCCAAAATAACGGCTGCATTTCGGAGAGCCAGACCAGATCACTACAATGGAGAAACTCATCCAGGAGATTGGCTACATCACATCGAGTCCTTATGCAGCTCGTGTGGCATAACACGAGGGGCGTGGTCGAGACTAGCAGTGATCCAACTGAGGGGTGCTGCTAGGCATTGGTGGGAGTCTATTGGACAAGACCTGAACCTCATACATTGGAGAGATTTCCGTCGCAACATCATGGAGTACTTTGTAGGTCCTTTCCTGTACCGAGAGAGGAGAGCTGAATTGACATACACACAAGGACGTCGTTTCTTCACTCGGGCGGCAGCATGGGCACCTATTCATGGTGAGAGCATGCAGGAGTACAAACGTCGATTCGAGGATGATTTCCTAGTTGAGTGCCCTTACGAACTGCGCCAAGAGATGCATGTGAGCTGTTTTGGAAGGGAGTCCCCTACGAGATACGAGCACTTGTTTACTTTCCCCGACCATATCCGGATTATGATCACTTATGTTCAGAGGTCATTTATGCTGAGATGCACCTGAAAGCAGATAGAGTAAATACTCCTCCAACAAGGGAATTAGAGAACGTGGAGGACGCTAGCAGCCATGTTGAGACGTCAGCCCCGCACCAACCAGAAGCCGTGGGAGACGATGATGCCCATATTGGCTCAGAAGAGGAGGACCCCACCGAGGTTTTCTCTGAAGGGGAAGATGACGAGACTGATGGTCCATGAGTGTTAGTAGGAGATCGAGTGTAGTAGTTACTATCAAATAGTTGTTATTTGTCGTTGATGTTTTATCTATTATCTATTTTATTGTGTTTGGTAACTCCTGTGTTATTTTTATGATTTATGTATTCTCTATGACTAATTATGACCAGTATGGTTGATCATTATGTGAACTTATGATTATGTGATGTTATGACATGATGCGTTTAAGATGTGATATGCCATGAATTATGAGTCGTACCTTAATTATTATATTTAAATAAAACTCATATCATAAGACTATGATTAAGTTAAAATATCTGTGTGCGAGATATTAAACAAATATGGTTCTTTTAGGTTGAACATAAGAGTTATACATAAAGTCATGGTACGTCCTCGAGCGGCAGCAGCAAGACAACCACAAGAAGTGAACCTAGCTGAAATGGTAGTTAACCTACAGCGCAGATTAGAGGACCAAGAGCGCGAAATGTAGAATCTCCGCGAGCAGCTTGCTCAACAGAATCAAGAAATACCCCCTCCACCAGCTGTCCCAGCTCAACCTGCAGCACCAGCTGTGCCTGCGGCACAAGCCGGCCAACCTGTGATTCGACAAGAACCGTTGTATGAGAGGTTCCGACGTATGAAACCACCAGAATTTGAGGGATCCACCAATCCTTTGGAGGCTGAGGAATGGTTAACCTCCCTCCAAATAGTCTTAAACTTTATGAACCTCACCGATCAAGAAAAAGTGTTTTGTGCTTCCTATGTCATGAAGAAGGATGCTCGTTATTGGTGGGAAACTGTACAAATGAGGAGAAATGTACTTGAGATGACATGGAATGATTTCATTCAAGAATTCAACGACAAATTCTACAATCGGATGGCTATGAAAGCACAGCAGAATGAATTCAACAACATCAAGCAAGGCACTACGTCCGTAACTGAGGCTGTTCGCAAGTTCGACCAACTGGCGCGACTTTGCCCTCACCTTGTGCCAACTGAGGATGAAAGAGTTAGGCGGATGTTGGATATGTTTCGTCCTGAGATAGCAGTAGTGATCGATAGTGGCGAGAAACCACCTACGACTGTTGCTGAATGTGTCGAAAGGGCACTACGCGCTGAGTATCGTCTTGCTCAAGCTAAACAAGAGAGGGCTAAGTTCTTTGAAGAGAAGAAGAAAGAGAAGTCACAATCAAAGCAGAACCAAGGAAATCAACTAAACAACCAGGGAAACAGATCCAATCCGATTGGCAATCACTTTAATCAGAACCACAACAAGCGAAAGGGGAATTTCAATGGAAATAAGAACCAGAAGAGCCATCCTCAGAAGAAGAATGTCACTGTTTTCCCTATCTGCACCAAATGTGGGAAGAAGCATCCGGGGAAATGCAAACTTGGCTCAAATACTTGTTACTTATGTGGCAAGGAGGGTCACTATGCCAAGAATTGTTATTCTAACAAGCAGAATCAGACTGGGCAGAACCAGCTAAAGCCACAAGGGACTCAACTCCACAACATGCAAGCCAAGATTGAGGGTCCACAAATTTACCAAGGACGTTTGGAGGCCCCGCCAGGACCAAACGCTCACATTTTCGCCTACACCAAGAATGATGTCGATGCTGGAACCTCGAATGTGGTGACAGGTCAGCTCTCTGTGGCCAATCAAGATGCTCATATTTTATTTGATTCTGGAGCAACTCATTCCTTTGCATCACATACATTTGCTAGGAAGCTCACTCAATTTAAGGATAGAATCAATCAGACCTTTAGGACGGCCTTGCCTTCAGGACAAACTTTGTTGTCAAGTTATTGGTTACGTCATGTTCCAATAATTATTGCTAGTAGAGAACTGTTCGTTAATCTAGTTATTTTAGAAATGTTCGACTACGACATCATTTTAGGGATGGACTTTCTAGGAAAATACAATGCGAACATCGACTGTCGGGCACGCAAGGTGACATTTAAACCTGATGGAGCAGAAGAGTTCGAATTTGTTAGCATTTTTGAGAAACAATCGAGGGTGATGATTTCTGCCATGAGGGCGCGAAAGATGCTACATAGCGGATGCATTGGGTACCTAGCCAATATCATAGATGCGACGAAAGAACGATCCAAACCGGAAGATGTGGCAGTAGTCAGGAATTTTGTCGAGGTCTTCCCAGAAGACTTGCCTGGGCTACCACCTGACCGTGAGATTTCTTTTGAAATCGAATTGATACCTGGCACAGCACCGATATCCAAGGCCCCATACCGCATGGCTCCAGCTGAACTCAAGGAATTGCAGACGCAACTTCAAGAACTTCTGGACAAGGGATTCATACGTCCGAGTTACTCACCTTGGGGTGCACCTGTCTTATTCGTCAAGAAGAAGGACGGTACGTTGAGGATGTGCATCGACTACCGTGAGCTCAACAAGGCGACCATCAAGAATAAGTATCCTCTTCCAAGAATCGATGACCTCTTCGATCAGCTTAAAGGAGCATCAGTCTTCTCTAAGATCGACTTACGCTCCGGTTATCACCAACTGAAGATTAAAGAAGGCGATGTCCCAAAGTCAGCATTTCGTACACGTTACGGCCACTATGAGTTTTTAGTCATGCCTTTTGGATTGACGAATGCACCTGCAGCTTTCATGGATTTGATGAATCGTGTATTCAAGGAATATTTGGACAAGTTTATCATTGTGTTCATTGATGATATCCTGATCTACTCGAAGACCCAAAAAGAGCATGAAGAGCATTTAAGGATCGCTCTCCAAACTCTAAGGAACCACCAGCTCTATGCAAAATTCTCTAAATGTGAATTTTGGCTCGACAAGGTTCAATTTCTTGGACACGTGATCTCCAAGGATGGAGTATCTGTTGACCCATCCAAAATCGAAGCTGTGAGCAAGTGGCCAGCACCGAAGAGTGTGACTGAAGTGCGAAGCTTTTTAGGTTTAGCCGGCTACTACAGGAGATTTGTTGAAGGATTCGCGAAATTAGCCGCACCTCTTACCGCACTTACTCGGAAAGGAAAAAAGTATGAATGGACGGAGAAATGCGAGGAAAATTTCCAAGAATTGAAGAAGAAACTCACTAGTGCTCCTATTCTCACGATTCCATCAGACGAAGGAGAGTTTGATATCTACAGCGATGCATCCAAGATGGGCTTAGGAGCAGTTCTGATGCAAAACGGAAAAGTCGTAGCTTATGCCTCACGACAATTGAAGGAGCACGAGAAGAATTACCCGACCCATGATTTGGAACTAGCAGCTGTGGTGTTCGCCCTTAAGATCTGGCGACACTACCTATACGGCGTTAAATGTCAGATTTTTACGGATCATAAAAGTCTCAAGTACATCTTCACCCAGAAGGAACTCAACATGAGACAACGAAGATGGTTGGAATTAGTTAAGGATTATGATTGTGAGATTCTTTATCATCCCGGAAAGGCCAACAAAGTCGCTGATGCACTGAGTCGAAAGTCGTCTGCTACTCCCATGTCAATTCAAGCACTACCACAACCGCTTCAGGGAGATATTTTCAAGCTTGGAATGGAGCTCATTTCGGGAAAACTTTCCTCATTGACTCTCCAGCCTACAATTATTGGTGAAATCAAAGAAGCTCAAGGGCTCGATCCTAGTTTGGTCAGGATAAGGAAAGAAGTCATGGAAGGGAAAGAAACTAATTTTGGCGTGTCAGATGAGGGCATCATTCATTTTAAAGGTAGGTTATGTGTGCCTAACAATGAAGAGCTTCGGAAGCAGATTCTATCAGAAGCCCACGATACTCCATACTCTGTCCATCCTGGAGCGACTAAGATGTATAAGGACTTGAAAGAGCATTTTTGGTGGAACAAGATGAAGAACGATGTGGCTGAATTCGTAAGTAAATGCCTAACTTGTCAGAAAGTTAAGGCAGAGCACAAGCGACCGGCTGGACAATTGCAACCTATTGAAGTTCCAGAGTGGAAATGGGAACAAATCACTATGGATTTTGTGGTCGGATTGCCGAAAACTATTGAAGGTTATGACGCCATCTGGGTAATTGTAGATCGTTTGACTAAATCAGCACGTTTCATAGAAATTAAAGTGACTTATTCCTTGGAGAAGTTGGCGGAATTGTATGTATCTAATGTCGTTAAGCTGCACGGCATCCCCTTATCAATCATTTCAGACCGTGACAGCCGTTTCACCTCCACTTTTTGGAAAAATGTTCAGCGAGCGTTAGGAACTGAGCTCAAGTTTAGCACTGCTTTTCACCCTCAGACGGATGGTCAATCCGAGCGAACCATTCAAACCTTAGAGGATATGCTTCGTGCTTGCGTTATGGACTTCAAAGGTGTATGGAATAAGAAGCTACCGTTGATTGAATTCTCCTACAACAATAGTTATCAGGCGACCATCGGGATGGCACCCTATGAAGCACTCTATGGTAGGAAGTGCCGATCACCGGTACACTGGCATGAAACAGGGGAGAAGCAATTGGAAACCACAGATTTCATTATCAAGACCACTGAAGCAGTCAAGAAAATACAACAACGAATGAAAGCAGCTCAATGTCGACAGAAGAGTTATGCAGATAAGCGAAGGAGGCCCCTGGAATTCCAAAAAGGAGACTTTGTTTTCCTAAAGGTAGCACCAATGAAAGGCGTGATGCGATTCGGAAAGAAGGGCAAGTTGAGCCCGAGGTACATAGGACCCTTCGAGATCATAGAACGTGTCGGTAAGGTAGCTTATAGATTAGCATTACCGTCAGAGTTGTCAACAGTGCACAATGTCTTTCATGTCTCAATGCTGAAGAAATATGTCCCGGATCCGTCTCACGTAATAGATCATGAACCAATTCAAGTTCACGAGGACCTCACTTATGAAGAAAAGCCTGTGCAAATTCTGGCTCGTGAAGAAAAGACTCTCAGAAACAAGATCATACCTCTTGTCAAGGTGTTATGGCGAAATCACAAGATCGAGGAAGCCACTTGGGAACGTGAAGACGAAATGAGGAAAAATTTTCCGTTTTTGTTCTAATTTTCGAGGACGAAAATTTTGTAAGGAGGGTAGATTGTGATGCCCTAGAATTTCATAAGCTTAATTCATGAATTATTATTATGATCTCTTCATTAATATGTTTCTAATAATTGTTTTGATGAATATCAAATTTCAAGATCATGAACGACATATGAATTTATGCGATGTGTCGTATTAGGGGGATAACGATAATTTTTGGGAAAGACCCCGATTTTTATTAGTAGGTCAATTTAAGGATCTTAGTATTTATTTTGATTATATCAATAGTCAAGCTTTGAGACTATGATTGGGAATTAATGTGTCACATGGATAGAAGATGAATTATTAGTATTTACTCTTAGGAAATCCAAAGGTGGAAAATTGATCAAAAATTATGCTTGATTTGAAATCAATGGTGTAGATTTTATGTTAAGGGATCCTAGGCAAATCAATGGTCAAACCTTGGATGATAAGTGACCAATGAGAACTTAGGGTGAGGATAGGTGTGATGGAAGATCTAATGGATGAGAATGAAGATGACAACTTGGATCAAGGGTGGAAATTGGAAGAAAGAAAAACAAAAAAAAAATTTGAGAAGGCAAAGGGGGGGATCGGTTTTGGTTCAAAGAAGCAAGGGGAAATGTGATCAAATGGGAAAAATAGAAAGTGGTGCATGCATGCAACCACATGTAAGAGTTGGCATGGTTTCTTTTGGCAATTTGACCTAAGGAAGAGGCTAGTGATAGTGACTACTCATCTCAACTTTATTGAACCAAGTTTTACCCAAAAAAAAACTCTCCCAATTGCCGACCATTCAAGGGCTGATTCAGCCAATAATTTTTCAAGTTTCCTCCCCCAAAAGACAGCTATCTCAAGGCCAAAGTTGGCTAAGCACAAACCCCTAACACCCCATTTTCTTTCTCACACAAGTTAAGCTCTCAAACCCTAGTTCTCTAACCACCACCAAGCTCTAAACAAAACCAAGAACCACCAACACTATTCTCCATCTCCAACACTTCTCAAGCACCCTCCTCCATCCATTTTCAAGCTCTAAGAAACCCCGTCATCAAAACCGAAGAGGTGAGAAACGGAGTTAGAAGAAGTTCTACTAAAGGTAACCTAGTGGTACTCTTCGTGTTTTTAGTCTTTTTGGAGAACTAAAGCATGATATTTAGTTATGATCTTAATATTAGACTTTTCTTACTTAGGAAAAAGTTTTGAGAAGAACTTGGGAGGTTCGAGAGCTCAAAGGATCCCCGGAACTTTTCGGTAAGATTTATGAACTTTGTTGAAGTTCGTAGTTGTTGTGGTCATATAGTATGCATTAGAAACTTTGGTATGAAAAATAAACTATATATTAAGATTCTCCAGAGGATAAGCTTCATTTTAGGCTTTGGAATCACTTGATTTGCTTTTATATGTAAAAAGTTATGTGCCTTTGAAGTTGTGACACAAAAATAATGTGAAAATGAACCTCCGAGCCACAGCATAGCCACGGGTTTACTGTACTCCGAACCTATTAGACTCATGATTTTGGATTATAAGTTAGAGAACTGAAAAATATATTCTTTTATCTTTCCAACAAGGTATCATACGCCTTGAACGGATAAGTGTGCAATTTTTGGTGGATTTTACAAGTTTGGACCATGAACCGAAAATCCTGGCTGGAACCCTGTGCTAGCCACGGGTTTTGTAATTTTTGAGTTAGTAAATCTTAACGTTTTATAAAACTGTTCTTACCATACAAAATAGACATTATAATATTTCCAATGACATATCTTTTGTCTTATTTGGACTTGTAAGCAAATTGTTATGATTTTTCTAAACTTACCAATGAATCTGGACTTTTTGTATAAATGTGAGACCAGCAGTGACAAAACCTAAGTTTATGATGTGAAATACTCAAGCACTAAAGGAAATAACTTTACCACTGTAAAGTAGACATCTTAAGCTTCAAAACGAGATATTATACGTTTAAAACGGATATGTACATAAATTTTAATAAATCTCTTAAGATTGTAGTGTAATCTAAGAATCTAAGATTTTACCATAAGACACTTAGAAAAACGTCCACATTAATATTTGAAATACTTGAAATCTTGGAAAACAAGTTATAAATACAGAAAATAGATATTTCAAGCTTTCCAATAAGTTATCAAGTGTCGAAAACGGAATTATACTCAAATCTAAATAAATCTTACAAGTTAAAATCATACACCGATAAAATGATTAAATATTAAAATGTAACACAAGAGTAAGTCTTGACATATGAACATATTTAGTTATGAAATGAATTGATTTTAAGTATATGATCAAATAATGTGAAAACCCTAACTTTATAAAATTAAATCATAAGTTTTGAATGGGCCAAGATAAAGTATACTAGAAGGTTACTATACATATACCAAGATATTACTTTAGCCCAATTAAATGAACATAACCAAGGGGATTGGACTAGCCCAATAAATCTAAGAGAGGTATACCCTTAGGTGACCCATCATCACCTTGATGGATTAATTAATTAATAAATTAATTAATACATAAGCTAATGTAATTAATAAAGTAATTAATTAATTAATTATTAAATAATTAATTAATTAATTATAAGGGTTAGTCTATAATAATCAAGATTATTATGTTGAATAACTATATAATTATAATACATGATTAATTAGAGATTAATTAATCATTAATTATCAATAATTGATTTAATCATCAAAATAATTATGGATAATTAACTAGAGATTAACCAAATATCAATTATTGAATAAATCAAATTTTTAATTATTAATATTAGAATTAATAATTAATAATTATTATATGAGAATGAATATTTAAGTAACATAATTAAATTATTAACAAGATAATTATTAATAAGTCAATTAAAATTATATAATTTAATTATAATTTCTCAATTAAATAAAGTAATAATTAATATTACTTAATTAATTAATTAACAAATTAATTAATTAATTAAAATAATTAAATTAAATTAATTAAATAATAATTAATCAAAATTTATTTAACACTTAATAATTAATAAGGATTAATTGTTAAGGTTAATTATGATGTATGTAAATTAAGTTCACTATAGTTTATAAAAAAAAATAAATAAATAAAGTAATATTACTATAACTCTATCTAATAATGAGATATTGTTAATCAGGACAATTTCTCAAATCTGCATAGTAGGAGATACAACTCCGGAAGTTTAAGCATATAAGACAAGTAAGTACAAACCTCACCTACAGCATGAAATAAAATGTTTTTGTTGTTGGTGTTCTATGTTTTCTATGTTTTACCTTGATTAAGTGATGAATATATGAGTTATATATACTGTATTAATTAAGCATTTAACATGCATAAATTTTCATGCACTGATATGATTGACATGCCTCATAAGTACGTATGCAATAATGATAGATGCATAGTGACATATATATCCATATATTGTCACAAATAATAAGAATGAGGCTAACGAAAGATAGGACTAAGTGTCGTACCAACCTCCAACTAGTGAGAGGATATGATAAGAACGAAGGTTATAATATATGACCTTGGAGGTTGTTGGAGGGTCGCTCCCCTAACTCCCCATTGGTTGCGCGCATATGGGTACGACATAGGGGCCCTTAAGTAGACAAGACATGTAAATAATAAAGCATAATTGAACACATATAGTTCACATGCATTTATAAGCATTCATAATGTTACATGTGATGATATAAATTTTATGATAACGATTTGTGAGATATTGTTTGTACTTGCTGAGCGAAAGCTCATCATTGTGTGTTCATGCTGTAGGTAACGCGGGTAAGCAGCCCATTACTTAGATGTCTTATGGACTGGCGAAACTGTGCGGAGGCGATGAAGGACGGGAGTGGGATACCACCACGAAATTAATTTCCGCATTTAGACTTCGTAATTTATTTTGTAATGGCTATACTTATAGTTATGTCCCAATGTTTTGGTACTACTATATTAGTATGAGTACTTTATGAGAAAAAGACTTTAGACTCTTTCCGTATAATTTTTATGAAGTTATAACTTTTTAAAATATCATCTAGTTACGATTTTAAATTGGTTAATTAGTTGCTAGAGGTTTTCAAATTCCTAAGTTAAAATTTTTTCAGTGAGTCTAATTTTTGTAGTTCGAATACAAAAAAAAAATTATGTATTTTTTTTAGAACCGAACATAAATAAGTATTATGACTAAATTAGATAAGAATAAGTAAGTTAGTTAACGGTCCGAAAAGTCGGGTCGTTACATTAAATCATTGACCTCATCACACCGATGATACATATACTATCATTCATGATCTTGAAATTTGATATTCATCAAAATAATTTATTATAAGTATATTAATGAAGGAAATCCATAATAATAATTCATGAATCAAGCTTACGAATTTCTAGGGCATCACAATTACAAGGTATTTGGATTAACTAATATAATTGAGAATTCTATATGTGTTTTCACTTGAGAAAATTCCTCAATTACAAGGATTAGCCATATCTTTCATAGGCCTAATTTGGCAAACAACAGAAACACTTTTGTTAATTATGATATGGAATAATTTCCTACCCACTATAAGGTTTGTTTTTAACTCATAGATCTGTATCAGGTATTAATGTCAGTTTTGCATACATTTTCAGTTCAATATTATAATTCTATTTTTAATTCTAATTTTCATTAACTTGTACTGACCATGGAATACCTATTAACTTAATTTGCTCCTCCGATCACAATCATTTAAATGAAAAATGAATACAATGTGTGAATACAAGAATATGTGATTCACGTGAACAAGAAAAGAGAGAGCGATGGCAGCTAGAAAGAGGGAGAAAAAGTAACAATACTACTAGGGAGGCTATCTTTCTTCCATCTTGACCAAACTTTATTAATATTTTCATGAGATATATAAACACTACTAGGAGACAATGATAACTCTGAATGATTAAAGCGAAGGCCAATTTTCATCCTTGCTTTTTTTTTTTTTTTCTTGGTATAAAAAGCATTACTTTAGTACTAAAGGAAAGGATGAGAATTCTTTAATAGGATGTGCATGGTTGTAAAACCATCATATTTTTATAAGTTCTATCTATGAAACTGTCATTTTTATTAATCTATATAATTTTATGATGTGAGCTGACGAATTATAACTGTGTTTCATTGATATAGGTTTTTTCCCCCCCAATTCCCTACCACATAATTCTTTAGGAAAAAAATCATGACAAACAAAGTAAGGCTAATTTTCTTCGTCACAGAAAATATTATCCTTCCTCTAAATCACAAACGTTTTGAACTATGTTTTTCATTGATGCATAAGTAGGTCTATTGAAAAGAAATAAGGAGTTATGATTGGAGATTAGAATTATCCATTAATTATTGTGGGAATAACTTGTATACTTGAGTCCAGAAACTTGCAAGCTTTGTCTAAATAGTTATTACTGAGTCTTGATTTTGGTCTTTGTTTCAGTTCAAAACACCACGTTCTCTTGGAAATAGATAGAGTGCTATCGACTTTTGTAGATCGTGTGAAAGAGGAATTTTTCAGAATTCAACCTAAATCCTCCATGATCTTTAGTCGATCTAATGGTTTATTACATTAAGTTTATTATAAGAGATATTTTGTTATGTCGATCTTGGTCTTCCTACTAAATCTTTGTTTTAGTAAAATTTGGGACCGCTGATCACTATTAATAAAAATCTACATTAAGTATAATCGTCATAAATAAAAATTAAAAAACTAATGTTGAAAAGTATATAACAACACAGGTGAGTAAAAAAAAAAAAAGACCTGATCACAGCTTATTTATAGAGTTAAGCCTACTACTGAAATTAGTGGGGTTGAACCCACTTTCTTAAATACATAGACGTTGATCCTCCAACTTTTGTATTATAGTTTTTATTAACCATGATTTCTTAATTGTGTGATGCTTGATACGTTGAAGGAGTTTCCAACGCCAACAATCTTTTAAGTTTGGTTTGTGTGGTAAAACCTTCTCCCCCTTTCTATTATTTATATAGACGACAATGGGGCTAGTGACATTATTCCTTTGATTTTGATTTATTTTTATATTGTTGGAGGCTCAAGCATGTAATAATGTGCATCTGACAAAATAAAAAATAAATTATGTATATCAAATGAATTTGCTACAGAGTTTATTAATATGTCACCACTTCTGAGTATATAAGAGCATCTCCAACCACACGCCATTTTAGGCAGAAATGGTGTGGGTTTTGCTCCAACCAGGCGGCAATTTTCACACCATAAGTGGCTCTCTTGCTTATTATATGAACAATGTAAATATAATATCACTCAACGCCATTTTAGTGGCGCCTTTTCCTTTGATTTTTTTTTTTTCACAAAGAGCACAAAATACATTTTGTTTTTCTTATTAAACACCCCCCCCCCCCCCCCCCCCCCAAAATAAATTTGTTTCTTTTTTGCTACCACAAAAAGGAATAATTTTTTTTGTGTGTCCCACATTGTTAATTTTGTTTTATAGTTAATTTAATATAATGAAAAATTATTATGTAAATAATACGAAACACAATTACATATTTTATTGGATCAATATGTGAAAAAAAAATTATATGTGGGTGAAATTTGTAAATTCAATAAATATTATGGAATTAGTAAAATGGAATATAAAAAGAGATTAAAAAGGAATATACATGGAATATTCTTTTTGGTGTTAGAAATAATGTAATGGATTGAAGATAAATTTACTGATTGATTTGATAATTACACCATTTTGATGTGAAAGTTACACCATTCTCGTAATAGTATAAATTTTTTTTCATGTCACGGAGACTTGTTTTTTGAGGCGCCAATTACCAAGGAGATTATCTTTTATTCCGCCTTGGCCAAACTTTATTGTAGTGGTGATGTAAGCATTAGGACTTTAAAAGACGAAAGCCAAGGCCAATTTTCATCCTATTTCTTCTTCTTCCTTTTTTTTTTTTTTTAATTAGTGGGTGAGTGGTTAGTAAAAGCATTACTTAATTGAAAAAAAAAAAAAAAAAATCAAGACAAGCAAAGGAAGTCCGATTTTGTTGGCCACACATGATTTCCTGGGAGTCAATATTATCCATCCATATGCCCAGATGACCTCTTGTCCGGAATTGATTTTATTTTCATTAAAGTAAAAATGGAAAGAGAAGTGGAGATTTCACATTGGTGCCAAAAACAAAACAAAAACGAGTAGATTCTCATTAGAAACACACGCGACAGAAAACATTATCGCTCCACTAATGCACAATACCTTTTGAACTCTGCTTTTCATTCTACTTTAAATACTTATAATGATAGGCCTATTAAGCCTCACACGAAAAAAGTTCTAGTTGAAAGCATATATATATATATAGATATATATATATTTTCTTTTTCTTTTTTTAGTCAAAAACCACATTTAAATACTTATAATGTTCTTAGGGCATATGAGGAGTAGGACTAATCGGGGCGTTACAATACGTGCATCAAATGTCTAAAAACAATTTCAAGTAAAGATATAAGAGATGTGGTCTACCAAAAAATGTACAAGCCAACTGACATTATATGTCAAATTTTATTTATTAGCTATAGAGTACATGATCACACACGGTTTCCACTACAAAACATGGATTACAGCATACTGCATAGCCTTGAAGGACAAACATATTGTCCTACAACATATTTTATTCTTATTCTTAGTAAAGTACCGGCTTGCACGATGATAATGCTAATTAATTAAGTAGACACGTGGTATTATAGTAGCCGACAGAATTATACTTATGTCGCAGCACATTATTGGTTTTACACTCAATGGCCTGAATTAGGCGGGCAACCACGCTTGTACCTATTACCGCATGGCTTTGATGGCTTATTACCGTTTCCTTTGCAGTATGGAGTACCGGGGTTACTGGGACCGCAGGGCTTTGTTGGCTTATTAGTGTTTCCTGTTCCTCCTGTGTGTCCTTTGCCTGCAAAATATATATAGATACTCAAATTAGAGGAACATAACATGCTAATGAGAAACAGGACAAACATAACTAAACATAACTTTCGTCTAGCAAATTAGACCACCAAATTAATCTGCAAAACAACAAACTCAAAATCTGAAGAAAGAAAGATTAAGAACTTGCTTGGCGCACGGTAATTTAGACTTTTATTTATATGGAAAGAAGAA
Source organism: Ficus carica (assembly GCA_009761775.1). Taxonomy (NCBI): domain Eukaryota; kingdom Viridiplantae; phylum Streptophyta; class Magnoliopsida; order Rosales; family Moraceae; genus Ficus; species Ficus carica. Next base: position 8,990,113 of record CM019743.1, on the reverse strand, counting down.
GTAAGATTGTTCCTTCTCTCTCTAGCAAATGTTCTAAACATAGTCATCTGACAAGAAGCACAACAAAAATCAGCAAAAGGGAAAGTAGTGTTCCTCACCTGCATCTGCAGCTAATTCTCGAGCAAGAAGCGAAGAGGGAAAGAAGAGAAGGGAAGCCAAGAGAAAGCATAGAATAAGATATGCCTTCATCTTTGGAAATTTGGTTAAATATTTTTGTGTGATAAAAACTTGTCCTCCTTGCTCTTACTTTATATAACCAATTCAAGTTACTGTACAAACAATAGGGCCAGTGAAATCATTCATTTTAATTTTGATTATTTTAAGTTATGCAATTTACACCTATACCTAATGGAAATAAAAATTATATACTAGTGACTTGTAAGGAGTCAATGTCTCTTAGCTAGAAAGTTTATTCTATATGTTTATCACTAGGTACATAACAAAGGTAGTTACAGTGAAGGGTCAATTTCAACCTACAGTAGAAAAATCTGATTCCCTAGAAATTTAATTACAATTATAAGATAAGCAATAGCCAGGTCATCCCCAAGTCAATTTATACAGTTCTCCAAGAAAAACTACGATTTATTTTCTGTAATAACCGAAATTTTTACGGACTCATGAATTCCTTATATGTAAAGAAATTTAAGTCTATACTATGTGCTTATGTGATGTTTCATGAAAATTATGGATATCAATGTGAAGTTCATAATTTTATTATTAGAATATGTTTGAGTTCTTATAGTATCGTAAGACTCGATGATGCTTTAAGTTTTTATTCTGGCCTATGTATGACCAGGATAAGTCGTGACATGAATAAGACGGTACTGCCGTATAATAAGTAGTATTGAAATTATACTGCGATAAACCGTCATTTCGGATGCAAAGTTAATAATAAGGCACGGGACCATTTTAGAAAAATCAGGAATAATATTTGGAGCAATAAGGACTTAATAGCTTCAAGTCTTAAAGAAAAACCCGTACGCAGTCCAGTTAAGTACAGATGAATTCTGGACTGCAGTTCAGTATAACTGTATAGTTTATAGTTAAAACAGTATTGGTATTATCTGGAATATTAAGAAAAAGGACTGTGAATTAGGAGGGAATGTCAAACATAGCATTACTTGGAGGCCAAGTAAGTAAAGATAAATATGTGAATTTTGGGATTTTTGAAAATTATGGAAAGAATTTAGTAGATAACTATGAAGAGTTTTCTTGGCCTCCAAGGGTTCCTCATGGCCGGCCACCTAAGGGGGATTTATGAGCAAATATTTTATTTTTAGGGACTAATATGCAATTTTAAGAACAAAAATAATTGTGGAAAATTTGGAAATTTCCACCTATAAATAGGGGTGGTTAGTGAACTACCTAACATTTTAGTTCCTCCTCAACTATTCCTCTCTAGCCTTAGAAAAAAAAAAAAAAAAAGTGAGAGAGAGAGAGAGGGGGAGATGCATGGCCAGTTCCTTTGGTGGAGAGTGGAGCAAGAATTTTGCTCATGCAAGTATCTAGAACCACTCTTGCAAAAGCTTTAGAGGTATAATCTCAACCCTCTAACTAAGAATTTCATTAAGTTTGGTTTATGAGATTTATGTGTATTTCAAGCAATGGATTGTAAGAGCATAAGCTCATGCTTCTTATGTTATGATTTTTGATAATTGGTTAAGCTAGATCTATGCTTAGGGTGCTTTGGTTGATAGATCTAAGCATAGGTTTGATTTTTATGTTCTAGAATGAGTTTATGATTATGATTGCTTACCAAGTGTTTGTGAATATACCTTCACATGCTTGAATATGGATGGTTTGTGAATAATGGTTATGTGGATAATCTAAGTATGATGGTTATGGAATTTAATCTAAAAATACAATTTGGTAAATTAAAAAGCTATCAAATTTTGTGTTTTTCATGAAGATGAATAAGTGAGTTATGGAATGTTAAGGACGAATCCAACATGCTGCATGTTGACGTAGGCTCGGCTGAGACCGTTTGAGGTAGTGTGCACGGATTTTTAAGCAAAAACTAACAAAAAATGAAAACTGTCAATTTTCGGATTTAACTGGACAGTTTTCTGGAAACTAAATTTTGAGGCCCTTAGAGGCCAAATTTGGGAAAAGTCAAAATTGTAAAATTGTAGAAAATTAGAAATACTAGGGGTCAACATGAACGGTTTTTGAAAATAAGGCTCCAAAGGCCTCTGTTTTTACCAAAATCCGAGACTGGTCACGGCCAGAAGTTTTCAAAAGGAGAAACGAGTAAGTTAAAGGAAGATTTAAGTTTTGATCAAAAGATGAAAGTTGTAGGTTTTGATGAGATCTAAACTTCCGTCAAGAAAGTTTTCCTAAATTCTAAACCGATTTAAAGATAAAATGGGATTTTCAAAACTGTGCAGGGTCCAGGAAATTCCAGCACAGAATTTTCAAAACGGTGCATGGTACAAGAAATTTCCTGTACACGTGCATTCCAGTTAATTAAAAATATGCTTTAAAAGCAGTTTTTAAGGTTTCATGATCTCTTCAAAAAGAGACTGCGATTTTATGAAAATGGTTCAAAAAAGGTTTAAATAAAAATGAAATAGTCCCAAGTTACTTGAAATTATAGTAACAATTCTATGACGAATAGGAATCAGATAGTATACTGATTTACTATGTTGGGCTTTATGTTTATGGTTTCCAATGATTATCGGGTGGGATATGGATTTGTTATGTTAGGACATGTATCCATGATTACCAATGGTAACTGGATAGGATACCGGTTTACTATGTTAAGGTACTAATAGTAATCGAATAGGATATCGGTTTACTATAATAGAATTTGTATCTATGATTACCAAAGGTAATCGGATTGGATACCGATCTAGTATGTTATGGTTTGTAGTAAGTAAGACGACTCTTATCTTATACCATGTTTGAAATAGGAATATAACCTGTTGTCGTGCCTTGATTGGAACGATAGACCAAGAGCGTAGGACGACTTGTAAGTACAACTCCGCCTACAGCATGGGCAAAATGTTTTTGTTGTTTTGCATGTTTTTCAAAAACTCATGCATTGATTTAAATTTTTTTACTGCTTTCTATGTTTTTCAAAGCATCATGTGTATTATGTAATGCATATGATTTATGTTTTATTATTGTGGCAACATGTAAGCATGCTCACTAATAATAAATCACATGACAAGACTAAGACTAAACCAAGACAATAAAGTGTTGTACCAACCTCCCGTTGATGCGTGAAGGATTATGTATGTTTAAGAAAATTTTCAGACCTTCCGTTGATACGTGAAGGGTTATGTTAAAGTGTCGTACCAACCTCCCGTTGATGCGTGGAGGATTATGTATGTTTAAGAAAATTCTTAGACCTTCCGTTGATGCGTGAAGGGTTATGTATATGATTCCCAGAATTGTTAGGGACCTTGCAAACCCTAACTTTCTGTGGATTGCGCGCATTTGGTACGTACACAAGGGACCCATATGTTAAGCAAGATAATAAGTTCATAAATAAGTTCATAATGGAAGCATAATCAATTCATAAGAAAGCATAATCGATTCATGCATTACCAATTCATACATTGTTTGACTGAAATGATTTTGTGGGAAGAAAGTTGTACTTGCTGAGCGAAAGCTCATAACTTACGTTCATGCTGTAGGTAAGCAACCTACCGGCAATACTTGATGCAAGACTGTGGAGAGATGATACTGCAGACTGTGAAATTAGGATTGGACACCGCCACGGGTTTTGGAAATATGTTATGTCAAATGTGTTTGTATTATATTATGATAAGTCGATAGTACTAGTAAATAATAACTAGTATGTTTTGTAAAATGTGGTTTTAAGTTCGGTACTCGAGTGAGTACATATAAATAAGTATGAGTATAAGTTAAGTTTTAAATTGAGTTAAAAAAAAAAAAAACATTTACGTATTTTTATATGAAGCAAAAGTAAGTTTTAAGATGAATTTGTTTAAGTAAGCATGATAAGGTAACGGCCCTACGAAATTGGGTCGTTGCAAAGTTGGTATTCAAGTTAAATAAGTATGAAGTCACGACCTTACGTAGGTCGGTACTTTTATATTTGTTTGTGCCCCTTCGGACGTTTAACTTTTTCCCTCCCCAATGTCGTTTTACAATAAGTGTTTATGTTTATACCTATTAATAGTAGCATATTAAATACATTTGACGAAAATATGTGAAAACGTCATTTAAGAGTACAAAGATGGAATTGAATTGAACTGATATGATATATATATATATATATAACGAAATTTTATTAAATTGAAGATGTAAATTATATTTTTTTTTAGTACTTGTTAAAAAATATTTTTTAAACATTTTTTTACCATTTTAATCTATTCATATAAAAACATTAAATGCACTCGTAATTATAATGTGATCCTTAATTTGGCACCGGCGGAGCAACCTTAAGCCAAGGGACATTTTATGATGGATTACAAGGTATTTTTATTAACTAATATAATTGAGAATACTATATGTGTTTTCACTTTAGAAAACTCCTCAATTACAAGGATTAACTGTATCTTTCATAGGCCTAATCTGTTAAACAACAAACGCAGTCAGAAGAAAGTCTACAGACTTTTTCGGTAACACTTTTGTTAATTAGGGATTAATGAAGATTTGGAGGTTCTTTTAAGTAACTTCTTTGGACTTTCAAAAACCGAGTAGGTCCAAATTTACTTGGAGTCGCATATTCCTTAATTAGCTTTAGCAGTGCTATATGAAATTCAAAATGGATTTTATTTTAATATTTTTTTTTTTTTTTATTGTTTTAGTAACGCTCCTCACCTGCATCTGCAGCTAATTCTCGAGCAAGAAGTGAAGAGGGAAAGAAGAGAATGGAAGCAAAGAGATTGCATAGAATAAGATAATATATGCCTTCATCTTAATTTAAATTTTTGGTTAAATATTTGCTCTTTTTTATATTGCTTGTTCAAATGTAATAATGTATGGACCATAGGGCTGGACAAATCAATCATTCATAGTTTATTTGAAGATATTTTAATTACTAGTGGAGAGTTACGTCATTCACATATCCAATAATGGAATGAATAATTATATATCTAGTGACTTGTGAGTCAATGTCTCTTAGCGAGAAAGTTAATTTTACATGTCATCGCTTTTTGTTACAAAAAAGAGCTAGTGCAGAATCAGTTTCAACCAACAATAGAAAAATCTGATTTCCTAGAAACTTACATTTGTAAGATGAGTGCTTAACCTCTAGCCAAGTCAATCTATAGGTCTTCTTCTAACAAACTTTACTATTTCTAGTGTTTATCAAAAACAAAACAAAAACAAAAACAAAAAAACAAAACAAAACAAAACTTTACTATTTATAGTCTTGCCTCTTTAATCTTTACTAATTTGGATAAAACTATATGAGAGAATATCCTACCAGCTCTAAGACTCTGTTTTTAAATCGTAGATCCGTAATAGTTATTAATATTAGTTTTGAACACTTTTTCGATTAAATGATATTTTGACTAGATTTCTAACTTTGAGAAACATGTACCGGCCATCAAACACCTATTAGTTTATCCCCTTCCAAGTATTTGACCTTCCCCTTCCTCCAGAATGATTTATAATATAACAAGCAATTTTAGTGAAAAATCCATACAGTGTGTGGAATTGAAGAAAATGCGATTCACGTGAACTAGAAAAGAGAGAGTTAAGGCAGCGAGACACAGGGAGAAAAGATAACAATAATACTAGGGAGACTATATTTTCTTCCATCTTGACCAAACTTTATTGTTATTTCGATGAGATAAACACTAAGAGACAACTTTAACTTTGAATGACAAAAGTGAAGGCCAATTTCCTTCCATGATTTTTCTTTTTCTTTTTCTTTTTCTTCTTTGTAGAAAAAGCATTACTTTATTAAAGGAAAGGAGGAGAACAATCATGTCCCTATCAAGTTTTGGATTTGACAGTTTATAATTGTGTCTCACTGATACATTTTTTCTTTTATTTTTTTGTTATTCCCAACCAAAGTATTCTTTGGCGACAAAGGAAGTCCGATTTTCTTCGCAACTTGTAAAGTTAGCTGCGTACGTAATAGCAGATAACTCCAAGATTGTGCAGATGTAGACCTCTTAGAAGGAATTTATTTTTGTTTTACCAAAAGCAAAAATGGAAAGACAAGAGGAAATAGCAGATTGGTGCCCCAAAAAAAAAAAAAAAAACAAAACAAAAAAAGAGTAGATTCTCATTAATTATTCAGTACACACGCAATAGAAAAAAATTTTTGTTGCATATGAAAATGAAGTGTGAAAACTTGTCAACAATTATTTTTTATTTAGTTTTCTTTATTATTATTTTACATATAATTTATTAGTGTATGCCCCAATTGAGTTAGAAAGCTTAGCTCCGCGCTGGTGTGATTCACGTGAACCAGAAAAGAGAGAGCGATGGTAGCTCCATCTAGAATTAAAGAGGGAGAAAAAGTAACAATAGGGAGAGACTATCTTTTCTTCCATCTTGACCAAACTTTAGTTTTTTTTTTTAATTATTTTTTTTAATTATGAGAAAAACAATAGGAGACCATTACAACTTTGAAAGTGAACATCAATTTTTCCTCCTCGCCTTTTTTTTTTTTTTGGTAGAGAAAGCATTAATTTATTAAATGAAAGAATGAGAATTTTTAGAATGTAGGCACATTTTTTTCTTGGTAGAGAAAGCATTATGTTTTTTTTTTTCTTTATTTTTTTTTTCTTTTTTCAATTCCGATCCAAAGAATTATTCACGACAATATCAATACCTAGGCAAAAAAAAGAAGAAGAAAAAAAAAAAAAAAGATTCTCATTAGTCACACACGCCATAGGAAATATTATTCTTCCACACTTATAAAGATCAAACCTTTTTAACTGTTTTTCATTTTAATTAATATAGATGCATCAATAAGTCTAATCTCTTACGTCTTTTATTACATATTAAAAGGATGAAAGGTACTTTTACAGTGCCTAACGTCTTCCCTCATTGATCGCCATATGATGGGTCCAATATACCTGCTTGGCAATTTAAAAAAAAAAAATTTAATTTTTTTTCTCTTTTTACACATTAAAAGGACGAGTGCTTTTCTTTCTTCCTAACTGATTGTCATGTGGGGTAGCAATCAGAGATAGAAATAGCAGTTAACTTGTCTAGTTTGAGCACAGAAATTTCCAAACTTCATCTAGTTAGTAATTTCTGAGTGTTGGTTTTAAGTATTTGTTTCAGTTATGTTTTAATTAGTTTCCAGACAGGTTCTATTTTTATTTCTTTATCGGTTATTTCTTGTTACGTTCTTGGCCTCGGAACTCTTATACTCATAGTTATACTTTTGAATCAAAACACTCTACTATTTAGACCGAAGGATAAAACCTACGAAACAAGGTAATAAAAGTAATTAACTACTAATGTTTGAACTTGGAAGTCTAGTTATGTAACGCCCCACCCATCTACGTAGGGCCGACTACGTAAACGTGGGCCGTTACTTTACTTACTTAACTTACTTCTTAGTTTCTAATACTTGAACTTACAGAAAATTTCATAATAAATTTTTTTTTTCTTTTAAACTTTATTAAATAAACTTATCCATATGGGTAAACTTCACCATGTCTACCCATTACTTGTTAAACCGATTAAAAGGTCACACCTAAACCTTTTAAACCGGGGTTTTCAAACATCTCATCGTAACATGGTACATATTACTTAATCATACATGTACTAGTTCATAATTTAAAGAGTTTGCGGAAAAATCTGCGTAGTGATATCCCACACCTCCCTTCACTTTCCGCATCATCTCCATGGCCCACCAAGTAAAGCTGCAGGCATCTTACCTACAGTATAAAATATACTGATGAGCTTTCGCCCAGCAAGTACAAACATAATCTCATAAAAAACATAACAATCATCGTGCAACTTATGCATGAACCAATTATGATCGGTTATGAATGTCTTATGTTCCATTATGAACTTATTATCTTGCTTAACATGTGGGCCCCTTGTGTACGTACCAAATGCGCGCATTCCACAGAAAGTTAAGGTTTGCAAGGTCCCTAACAATTCTGAGAATCTTGAAACATAACCTGTGATGCCCTAGAAATTCATGAATTATTATTATGATCTCTTCATTGATATGCTTCTAATAAATTGTTTTGATGAATTTCAAATTTCAAGATCATGAACGACATATAAATTTATGCGAAAAACTTATTGTGTCGTATTAGGGGGGATAACGATAATTTTTGGGAAGGACCCCAATTTTTATTGGTAGGTCAATTTAATGATCTTAGAATTTATTTTGATCATACTAATAGCTAAGTTTTGGAGGTGTGATTAAGAATTAATGTGTCACATAGGTAAAAGATGAATTATTAGTATTTACTCTTAGGAAATCCAAAGGTGGAAAATTGATCAAAAATTGTGCTTGATTTGAAATCAATGGTGGAGATTTTATGTTAAGAGATCCTAGGCAAATCAATGGCTAAGCTTTGAGTGATAAGTGACCAATGAGAACTTAGGGTGAGGATAGGTGTGATGGAAGATCCAATGGATGAGAATAAAGATGACAACTTGGATCAAGGGTAGAAATTGGAAGAAAGAAAAACAAAACAAAAAAAATTGAGAAGGCAAAGGGGGGATCGGTTTTGGTTCAAGAAACAAGGGGAAATGTGATCAAAGGAGAAAAGAAGAAAGTGGTACATGCATGCAACCACATGTAAGAAATGACATGGTTTATTTTGGCAAGTTGACTTAAGGAAATGACAAGTGAAAGTGACCTTTCATCTCAACTTTATTGAACCAAATTTCACCCAAAAACTCCCCCCAATGTGCCGGCCATTCAAGGGCTGATTCAGCCAAGTATTTTTCAAATTTCCTCCCCCAAAAGACAGCTCTCTCAAGGCCAAAGTTGGCTAAGCACAAACCTCTAACACCCCATTTTTCTTTCTCACACAAGTTAAGCTCTCAAACCCAAACTCTCTAACCACCACCAAGCTCTAAACAAAACCAAGAACCACCAACACTATTTTCCATCTCCAACACCCCTCAAGCACTCTCCTCAATCCATTTACAAGCTCTAAGAAACCCCGTCATCAAACCGAAGAGGTGAGAAACGGAGTTAGAAGACGTTCTACTAAAGGTAACCTAGTGGTACTCTTCGTGTTTTTAGTCTTTTTGGAGAACTAAAGCATGATATTTAGTTATGATCTTAATGATAGATTTTTATTACTTAGGAAAAAGTTTTGAGAAGAACTTGGGAGGTTCGAGATCTCAAAGGATCCCCGGAGCATTTCGGTAACATTTATGAACCTTGTTGAAGTTCATAGTTGTTGTGATGATATAGTATACATTAGAAAGTTTGGTATGAAAAATAAACTATATATTAAGATTCTACAGAGTCTAAGTTTCATTTTAGGCTTTGGAATCACTTGATTTGCTTTTATATGTCAAAAGTTATGTGCCTTTGAAGTTGTGACACAAAAATAATGAGAAAATGAACTTCCGAGCCACAGCATAGCCACGGGTTTAGTGTACTCCGAACCCTTTAGACTCAAAATTTTGGATTATAAGTTTTAGATCTAAAAACTAGACTCTTTAAGCTTTCCAACAAGGTATCTTACGCCTTGAACGGATAAATGTGCAATTTTTGACGAATTTTACAAGTTTGGGCTACGAACCGAAAATCCTTGCTGGAACCCTGTATTAGCCACGGGTTTTGTAGATTTTGAGTTAGTAAACCATAACTTTTTACAAAACTGTTTTTATCATATAAAATAGACATTATAAGCTTTCCAATGACGTATCTTTTTTCTTATTTGGACTTGTAATCAAATTGTTATGATTTTTCTAATCTTACCAATGAATCTGGACTTATTGTATAAATGTGAGACCAACAGTGACAAAACCTAAGTTTATGATGTGAAATACTCAAGCACTGAAGGAAATAACTTTACCATTATAAAGTAGACATCTTAAGCTTCAAAACGAGATATTATACGTTTAAAATATCTTAGATCTGGTAATCTAAGATATTTTACCATAAGACACTTAGAAAAACGTCCACATTAATATTTGAAATACTTGAAATCTTGGAAAACAAGTTATAAAGACAGAAAATAGATATTTCAACCTTTCCAATAAGTTATCAAGTGTTGAAAACAGAATTATACTCAAATCTAAATAAATCTTACAAGTTAAAATCCTACACCGATAAAACGATTAAACATTAAAATGTAACACAAGAGTAAGTTTTGACATATGAACGTATTTAGTTATGAAATGAATTGATTTTAATCGTATGATCAAATAACGTGAAAACCCTAACTTTATAAAATTAAATCATAAGTTTTAAATGGGCCAAGATAAAGTATACTAGAGGGTTACTATACATATACCAAGAGATTACTTTAGCCCAACTAAATGAACATAACTAAGGGGATTGGACTAGCCCAATAATCAAAGAGAGATATACCCTTAGGTGACCCATTATCACCTTGATGGATTTATTAATTAATTAATTAATTAATTAATACATAACTTAATGTAATTAATAAAGTAATTAATTAATTAACTGATTAATAATTAATTAATTAATTATAAGGGTTAATATATAATAATCAAGATTATTATGTTGAATAACTATATAATTATAATATATGATTAATTAGAGATTAATTAATCATTAATTATTAATAATTGATTTAATCATCAAAATAATTATGGATAATTAACTAGAGATTAACCAAACATCAATTATTAAATAAATCAAATTTTTAATTATTAATATTAGAATTAATAATTAATAATTATTATATGATAATGAATATTTAAGTAACATAATTAAATTATTAACAAGATAATTACTAATAAGTCAATTAAAATTATATAATTTAATTATAATTTCTCAATTAAATAAAGTAATAATTAATATTACTTAATTAATTAATTAGTTAGTTAATTAATTAATTAATTAATTAGTTAATTAATTAATTAATTAAAATAATTAATTAATTAGTTAATTAATTAAAATAATTAATTAAATTAAATTAATTGAATAATAATTAATCGAAATTTATTTAACACTTAATAATTAATAAGGATTAATTGTTAAGGTTAATTATGATGTAAGTAAATTAAGTTCACTATAGTTTATAAAATAAAAAATAAAAAAATAAAGTAATATTACTATAACTCGATCTAATAATGAGATATTGTTAATCAGGACAATTTCTCAAATCCGCATAGTAGGAGATACAACTCCGGAAGTTTAAGCATATAAGACAAGTAAGTACAAACCTCACCTACAGCATGAAATAAAATGTTTTTGTTGTTGGTGTTCTATGTTTTCTATGATTTACCTTGATGAAGTGATAAATATATGAGTTATATGCACTGTATTAATTAAGCATTTAACATGCATAAATTTTCATGCACTGATATGATTGACATGCCTCATAAGTACGTATGCAATAATGATAGATGCATAGTGACATATAAATCCATATATTGTCACAAATAATAAGAATGAGACTAACGAAAGATAGGACTAAGTGTCGTACCAACCTCCAACTAGTGAGAGGATATGATAAGAACGAAAGTTATTATCTATGACCTTGGAGGTTGTTGGAGGGTCGCTCCCCTAACTCCCCATTGGTTGCGCGCATATGGGTACGACATAGGGGCCCTTAAGTAGACAAGACATGTAAATAATAAAGTATAATTGAACACATATAGTTCACATGCATTTATAAGCATTCATAATGTTACATGTGATGATATGAATTTTATGAAAACGATTTGTGAGATATTGTTTGTACTTGCTGAGCGAAAGCTCATCATTGTGTGTTCATGTTGTAGGTAACGCGGGTAAGCAGCCCATTACTTAGATGTCTTATGGACTAGCGAAACTGTGCGGAGGCGATGAAGGACGGGAGTGGGATACCACTACGAAATTAATTTCCGCATTTAGACTTCGTAATTTATTTTGTAATGACTATACTTATAGTTATGTCCCAATGTTTTGGTACTACTATATTAGTATGAGTACTTTATGAGAAAAAGACTTTTGACTCTTTCCGTATAATTTTTATGAAGTTATAACTTTTTAAAATATCATCTAGTTACGATTTTAAATTGGTTAATTAGTTGCTAGAGGTTTTCAAATTCCTCAGTTAAAAATTTTTAGTGAGTCTAACTTTTGTAGTACGAATACAATAATAAAAAAAAAAATTTATGTATTTTTTTTAGAACCGAACATAAATAAGTATTATGACTAAATTAGATAAGAATAAGTAAGTTAATTAACGGTCCGAAAAGTCGGGTCGTTACATAACCCTTCCGCATCAACAGAAGGTCTGAGAATTTTCTTAAACATACATAATCCTCCCGCATCAACAGGAGGTTGGTACGACGCCTTGCTTGTCTTATCTTATGACTTAAAAACATGTTCTTACCATGTGATTTAATATTAGTGAACATGCCTCATGATGTCACTATATCAAAACATATAACATAACATAATATCAACCATAACATATACACACACATGGCATATCATGGCATAACATGGCACATCTTGGCATAACATGGCATATCATGGCATACATGAAAACATGTTATACTTGAAAATAGTATTTACTATTTTCCATACTGCAGGTGAGGTTTGTACTTACCTGATGTCCTACGCTCTTGACCTAATGTTCCAACAAGGCACATTAACAGGTTCTATTCCTGTTTCAATTAAGGCGTAAGATAAGAGTCATCATATGTTATTATAAATCATTACATTCAATGCTGGTATCCTTAACCAGCATTTATCAATAACCTTAGTTACATGTCCCCTACATACTACAATGATATCTGATTTGGTTACTAAATGTAACCTTAAGGCATCTGGCCTAATAAAACAATATCTTGTTTGATTACTTAATGGAACCTTGGGTTCAAGACCCAATCATACGTGAATAGTAATTAGCATCTTATTAGGTTACTGTTAGTAACCCAAGGTATAAGCCCAAATCTTATTTAGATCTTAGACCTATACCTTATTAGGTTACTAAATATAATAAGGCCCAATTACTTTTTAAGTAATACCATATTAGGTTACCATCAGTAACCATAGGTTTTAGGCCCAACTAATTTTAAATAAATACCCCGTTAGGTTACTGCTGGTAACCCTAGGGTAAGGCCCAATCATATTTGAATGATACCCTATTGGGTTACTAGGGCCCAGTTACTTTTTAAAGTAATACCCTTATTAGGTTACCATTGGTAACCATGGGTTTTAGGCCCAATCCAATAGCTTGGGTATCTTATGTGGTTACTATAAGTAACCTAAATTATTTGGCCTATTAAAAGTTGGTAACCTTCTCGGTTACTATTTGTCCTATAGTTGTTTACCATAGGACCTAGCTTATTTTATTTATTTAATTCCTTGTTTGATAAATTTTAACCCATTTTTATAAACTGCTTAAAACAATCCCCTAAACTTTGGTTATCAGTGCATGTGCAGGAATTTCCTGCTTATACACTGTTTTTTAAAAACCCTGTGCAGGAATTTCCTGTTTCCTGCACAGTTTTTAACATTTAATTTTATCTTAATAATTTGTTTAGAATCTGGGAAAACTTTCTGCATGAAAGTTTTAGATCTTGAAAAACCATACAACTTTCATGTTTTTCTCAAAACCCAGTTCTGCTTTTAACCTACTATTTTTCCTTGTTGAACCTGCCTGGCCGTGCATACTGGGTCTGGGCAGACTAGGCTCGGATTTTCGTTAAAAAATAGGCCTTTGGAGCCTTATTTTTGAAAACCTTCTACGCTACCCACTATGATTTTCAATTTTCTACAACTTTGTTGTTTTAAGTTTTCTCAAATTCGGCATGTAAAGACCTCAAAATCCTGTTTCTAGATTACTGCCCAGTCTTGACCCGAGACTGGCAGTTTTTGTTTAAGTTGGTTCTTACGTAAAATTACATGCACACTACCTCGAACGGTTAAAACCGTGAGCCTACATCAAGCATGCAGCGTGTTACTTAACATTTTCATTGCCTTGCATTCATTTTACAATCATACAATCCTTCATGAAACCCATATGGTGAATCTTCACCAACTAGGGTTTTTAGGGTTTTCTTGAACCCTACATGCAACATATATTATCATTCTCATTTTCATTCATCCAACATCATTCTTGAGTATGTGGGGACATATAACAAACATATGGTAGGCATACACACATACAACATAATTTCTAAAGCATAAGATTAAAAACATGCACAAACTCAGAGATCAAGATAACTAAAACCCTAATCAAGCATATTCAAGCAATCTAGGCTACTCCTATTGCATGAAAATAAAAGTGAGCTTATGCTCTTACATAACCAACATAGAAATACACTTAACTCTTGAATTAAAACTTAATTGAATTGCTTAGGGGGTTTAGGAGAGTTATCTTAACTCCTTGAGATTGGATTTACAACTTGGATCACAAATTTTTCTTCTTGCTTTTCTTTCTCAAAAATCCGACCCACCCCCTTCTTTTGTTTTGTTTTTTTTGTTTTTTTTTTTTTCTTTTGGTTTCGGTTCCTAGGGAAAGAACTAGAGAGAATGGGTTGGAATTTGGGCAGAGTTTTGGGGTGGACTAGAATGATCCAACACCCCCCCCCCCCCTCCTAATCACCTATTTATAGGTGAAAAATACATAATTTTCACAATTATTTTTATTTCAAAAATTCCCCTTGAATTTACATATTTGCCCTAAAAAAACAAATGTTTTCCTCCCATATCCTAGGATGGCTGGCCATATGGCTGAAAATTGGGGCTAAATTACTTCATAATTATCCATTTCCCCTATTTTTCAAAAATCCCAAAATTATGAATTTATCTTTTCTTACTTGGCCTCCAAGTAATGCCTTGCTTACCTCACCAAGCTTACCTCACTTTTCTTAAAATTACACTTTGGCCCCTAAGGATAAAATATTTGCACTTTAGTCCCCGTGAGGTGGCCGGGTAGGGTGGAGCCACTTGGCTTCCAGTTCATGCATAATTATCCATTTGATTCCAAAAATCGCTTAATATAATTATGCAGTCCATTTCCTTACTAACTCAAATAATATTAATACTGTTTTTTACTAAAAACAGTACTGTCATACTAGACTACAGTCCAGAATTTATCTGCACTTCACTGGGCTACATATAAATTTTTCTTATGACTTAGAGCTACTTAGCCCTTATCGTCTTAAATAATTTGCTTGATTTTTCTAGGGTGGTCTTGAACCCTATTCTAACTTATTTGTCTGTAACGACGGTTTTCCACAGTATAATTTCCATACTGTTGATCACATTGCAGTACCATCTCAGTCAAACCTTAGGTCAATCGGGTCAAACTTTGACCGGCATAAAATCATAAATTCCTATTCTGTCTTTTTCCTTAAAAGGCTCATGCATGACTAAGCAAACTATTATTGAGTCTCGTAGCTAATTAAACGAGAATTCAAACATATACTAATATTCAATTTAAATCATGAGCTTCATATCTACAAACATGATTCAGACTTAGATTCTCCTTGTATCTAAGGAAATCACAAGTCATCAAAATTTCGGGTTATTACATTCTACTCTCCTTAAAAAATTTTTGTCCTCGAAAATTGGAACAATTCTAGGTGGCTTGTCTTCAAATCATTTTCACATTCACATGTCTCTTATATGGAACCTTAATCTTACTTCAATATCATCATAATTTCATACCTTCATATCCTCATACTTTCATACTTATCCTCATACTTTCATATCCTATCATCATACTTTCATACTGTCATCATACTTTCATACTTTCATTCTCTCATACTGCATCGCAAGAACTATCTACATAAAATTTCTTAGCAAGTATATCATATAACTTGCCATATTTGAAAAGCATATTATATCATATAGCTTTTCCATGCTTGAAAAGTGTATCGTATCTTATATTTAAAATACTTCTCTTTAACTTTAATTGAGGGCTCAGAGAATATATCATATTGAAAATATTTTTCTTTAAATTTAGCTGAAGCTGAGGACCCTCTGGTAAAATGTTAATCTTGTGCTATTAGAACCCTTTATTTTTCATGATGACCCCTTTCTTGGAACTCTGTTCCTCAAGGTTTTTGGCCCTTTTCATAACATGATGACCCTTACATAACATGATGGCCCTTACATAAACATAACATAAGTTGGTTCTAATAAACATAAGATTAAGCACTATACTTAAAAATAAATTTCTTTGAATCTTTTCCAAGTTAATCATGGAAAACCATAATAAATAGTGTTATTGAAAACATATTACTGTTCGAGTGATGCAGTGAAAGATATCCTCATATCAACTAGCTACTTGTTAGCTAGTAGAAGCTTCTCTCATTGCTTCTAACATTTCCTTCATAGCACGAGTGCATAATCATAACTCTTAGGAATATCTAAAACTTCCCATCATTACATAATTTACATTACTTAAAAGGTTGTATATAGTCGACATTAGTCAAACCATTATATGTCGACTCCAAGGTGGTTGCTATCAACCTCAACCCCATTAACTTCATCATCAGACTCATAGTCATCATCATTATCATAGCCTAATAAATTATTGTTGGTAACATCCAACTCATATTGGCACATTGCCTATTTGCATCCCCCAAGCTAAGGCACCACCAAACTTTTCCCGTATCTAATATTATTCTTATAGGGCAAAAGTTTCACAACCAGGAAACTTAATTTCCATGGTGTCTTAGAATAAAAAGTTCCTCATTATCACTATACCGAGATGAGGTGATAGGCTATATGATCTCGAAGCCTATTCATTTCTTATTGCTACTCTAGCAATTATCATTATAACTTAGCTACTACAGTTGCAAGATTAGGCTCTTACAAAAATTTGGTTCGTTCGTACGCACGACGAACCATCTTCTAATTCTATTTCCTAATTCCTCACATTTCGTATACCCATTCTTTCCTTTCATTCGTATCTTCTTGTATCATATCATATAAACGTCATAACTCATCATATCATGCTAGAGATGCATCATGATCTCTTCATATCGTATTGAAAGCTTAGGCGTGTTAACTTATCCACCACATACACATCATGGTAAATTTAAGGATCGCGGTAATGCATATGTATAGCATATGCGGTCCCACAAAATCAAAAGTATCACGGGTATCATCTTCCGTGCGACCATTGCTGAGATATGCTCATTACATAAGCAATATCCTAACTAATTCTAACTAAAGAAAAAAAATAATTTAACTTACTTGGGCATTTGCAGAAACGATGAGAAGCAAAGTGAAGTAGGCTGGTAGGATACCGCTCTGATACCACCTTTGTAACACCCCGCCCATCTACGTAGGGCCGACTATGTAAACGTGGGTCGTTACTTTACTTACTTAACTTACTTCGTAGTTTCTAATACTTGAACTTACTAGAAAATTTCAGAATAAATTTTTTTTTTTTAACCTTTATTAAATAAACTTATCCATATGGGTAAACTTCACCATGCCTACCCATTACTTGTTAAACCGATTAAAAGGTCACACCTAAACCTTTTAAACCGGGGTTTTCAAACATCTCATCGTAACATGGTACATATTACTTAATCATACATGTACTAGTTCATAATTTAAAGAGTTTGCGGAAAAATCTGCGTAGTGATATCCCACACCTCCCTTCACTTGCCGCATCGTCTCCATGGCCCACCAAGTAAAGCTGCAGGAATCTTACCTACAGTATGAAATATACTGATGAGCTTTCGCCCAGCAAGTACAAACATAATCTCACAAAAAACATAACAATCATCGTGCAACTTATGCATGAACCAATTATGATCGGTTATGAATGTCTTATGTTCTATTATGAACTTATTATCTTGCTTAACATGTGGGCCCCTTGTGTACGTACCAAATGCGCGCATTCCACAGAAAGTTAAGGTTTGCAAGGTCCCTAACAATTCTGGGAATCTTGAAACATAACCCTTCCGTATCAACAGAAGGTCTGAGAATTTTCTTAAACATTCATAATCCTCCCGCATCAACAGGAGGTTGGTACGACACCTTGCTTGTCTTATCTTATGACTTAAAAACATGTTCTTACCATGTGGTTAAATATTAGTGAACATGCCTCATGATGTCACTATATCAAAACATATAACATAACATAATATCAACCATAATATATACACACACATGGCATATCATGGCATAACATGGCACATCTTGGCATAACATGGCATATCATGGCATACATGAAAACATGTCATACTTGAAAATAGTATTTACTATTTTCCATACTGCAGGTGAGGTTTGTACTTACCTGATGTCCTACGCTCTTGACCTAATGTTCCAACAAGGCACATTAACAGGTTCTATTCCTGTTTCAATTAAGGCGTAAAATAAGAGTCATAATATCTTACTATAAATACTCCTATTGCATGAAAATAAAAGTGAGCTTATGCTCTTACATAACCAACATGGAAATACACTAAACTCTTGAATCAAAACTTAATTGAATTGCTTAGGGAGTTTAGGAGAGTTACCTTAACTCCTTGAGATGGATTTACAACTTGGATCACAAATTTTTCTTCTTGCTTTTCTTTCTCAAAAATCTGACCAACCCCTTCATTTGTTTTGTTTTGTTTTGTTTTGTTTTTTTTTTTTTCTTTTGGGTTCGGTTCCTAGGGGAAGAACTAGAGAGAATGGGTTGGAATTTGGGCAGAGTTTTGGGGTGGACTAGAATGATCCAACACCCCCCCCCCCCCCCAATCACCTATTTATAGGTGAAAAATACATAATTTTCACAATTATTTTTATTTCAAAAATTCCCCTTGAATTTACATATTTGCCCTAAAAAAACAAATGTTTTCCTCCCATATCCTAGGATGGCTGGCCATATGGCTTAAAATTGGGGCTAAATTACTTCATAATTATCCATTTCCCCTATTTTTCAAAAATCCCAAAATTATGGATTTATCTTTTCTTACTTGGCCTCCAAGTAATGCCTTGCTTACCTCACCAAGCTTACCTCACTTTTCTTAAAATTACACTTTGGCCCCTAAGGACAAAATATTTGCACTTTAGTCCCTGTGAGGTGGCCGGCTAGGGTGGAGCCACTTGGCTTCCAGTTCATGCATAATTATCCATTTGATTCCAAAAATCGCTTAATATAATTATGCAGTCCATTTCCTTACTAGCTCAAATAATATTAATATTGTTTTTTACTAAAAACCGTACTGTCATACTAGACTACAGTCCAGAATTTATCTGTACTTAACTGGGCTGCATATAAATTTTTCTTATGACTTGGAGTTACTTAGCCCTTATCGTCTTAAATAATGTGCTTGATTTTTCTCGGGTGATCTTCAACCTTATTCTTACTTATTTGTCTGTAATGACGGTTTTCCGCATTATAATTTCTATACTGTTGATCACACTGCAGTACCATCTCAGTCAAACCTTAGGTCAATCGGGTCAAATTTTGACCGGCATAAAATCATAAATTCTTATTCTGCCTTTTTCCTCAAAAGGCCCATGCATGACTAAGCAAACTATTATTGAGTCTCGTAGCTAATTAAATGAGAACTCAAACATATACTGATATTCAATTCAGATCATGAGCTTCATATCTACAAACATGATTCAGACTTAGATTCTCCTTGTATCTAAGGAAATTACAAGTCATCAAAATTTCGGGTTATTACAAGTTAGGATAGGATATTCATCTTTATCTTTGTAGACTCCACGGTGAAAAGAAATCCAAGTTAATAATAATCAAAAAATAATAGTTTATAGTAAAATTTGGGATCGTTAAACACCGTTAATAAAAATCTATACTAATATAATCATCATAAATAAGAATTAAAAATTAATGTTGAAAAGTAAATAATAACACCAGTGAGTATAAGAGTAACTTGATATCTTATTTATAAAGTTAAGCCCACTATTATAGTTAGTGTGGTTGAGCGTACTATTTGAGTTCATGCGTTATATTGGGCCCACTTTCTTAAATGCATGATGAGAGTCAATCCTCCGCGCTTGTATTAGATAATTTTTATGATCTCTGTGTGATGCTTGACATGTTAGGAAGTCCAACATCGACAAGCTCTTAATTACAAGTTTGGTTTGTGTGTGGTAAAACCTTCTCCTCCTTCCTCTTATTTATATAGACGACAATGGGGCTGGTTACATTTTTCATTTGATTTTGATCTATTTATATACTGTTAATGGAAGCTCAAGCATGTAATGCACAATGTATCTGACAAAATTAAAAAAATAAATAAATTATGTATATATCCAATGAATTGCTACAGAGTTTATTCAATATGTCACCACTTTTGGATATATAATGATGACGAGGCAAGTCTCGCTCAAGTGAATGGTCAGTTTCAACCAACAGTAGAAAAATCTGATTTCCTCGACCCCCATGTTTGGATGGAGTTTTCAATTTCTAAACTAGAACATTTTTTGCAAAGAATGTTTTTCCAACTTTTTCATCTTTTTTCTCATTTTGAAAAAGAAAAGGTATCTAATTTTCAAATATACTTTATACAATACTACTTTGGAAAAAATAAAAGAAATTTTTTTCAAATCTTCTCACAATGTAATATTCTCAATTACACCATTTCTTCCTTCTCATTTCAAACAACTTTTTATTTTCAAGAAGGAAAACTTTTTACATATCCAAACACTATCTTATTCTTTATATGAAAAAGACTTTCTCATTCAAGAACAAGAAAACTTTCCTTTTTGATAATGGATATGTGATCCAAACGGATGCGTACGTAACTTCCAGCCAAGTCAATCTATAGGTCTTCTATGACAAGCTACATTTGGAGTTTTCTATACAATCATTGTAAAAATATTACTTTTAGTCACAACATTTTTTTTTATAATAATTTAGTTATAACATTTTTAAGTGAGAAATGTCACTTTTAGTAAGAATAAGGCCTTTTAATAGCATATGATGATAGTGTGTTTGAAAAACTGTCACTGCACTACATGTGTTTAATTTACGCTCCTAATTTTCAGCACCAAAAAATAAATAAATAAAAATGCAGCCAAGCGGGCTCCCTCCCTTCAACTATTTTTTTTAATAATTAAATATAAGATTCTCTTCCCCATGATCTTTCAATTTAACAGAATTTTCACTTTCAAAAAAAAAAAAAAAAAACACTGAATTTAATTTTTTAATTTATTTCATTTTTCAGAGTCACGAAACCACTCCTTTCTCAAACTTCCCTCTCTTAAAATTTTCACTTTTAGTTTGAATGCTTTCTTATTAAAAATAAATAAAAAAATTTCACTTTTAGTTTTTCGTTTCTCAAATTTCCTCTCAATTGCTAGGGCTTGAACTACAAGGCGACCCATTGCTTCTCTCGATTTTACTTTCGTTTAAAAGTTCTTCGGTCTTTCTCTTGGTCAATTTCCTCTGGCGAGTTCATTTTATGTCTATTGCATTATTGTTTTCTATCGTTCACAAGTTCTTTTTGTCCTTATTCATGATATAGTCCATATAGGTTATGGTTTTAAAATTTTGGATAAAATTAATTTTGGAGATTTTGATTTCTGATTATTCTTTAGTGAAATTCAGCCATTTTGATAAAATTAATTTTAGGGATTTTAATATCTGATTATTCTTTAATGAAATTCAACCATTTTATTAAAAATTTAGTTGTTTATTACAATGAATCTGGCTTTAATAATTGCTTGTTGCCTAGCAGCAACAATCAACATCGAAAAGCAATAGTTGAGGAAAATATTAGGGTTAGACATTATTTATTATGATAAACGGAACAAATATTAAATTTATGAATTCCTCTGAAAGGGTGTAGGGAGTCTCTTTAATCTATTTTATATACCTTCTTTTGTTTGTCTCTTTCTTATGATTTCCTTGATTACTATTGTTTACATATTTTTTCTACGGTTAGGATTTTCATTTAAATTTGTATTTTTTAATTGCATCTATTTGTAACGTTGATGCTTTGGCCATAGAGAAGTTTTGAAGATTACAAACTAGTCAACTAGGCACAAAAAACAAAAAAGGAAAGGTTCGAGACTCAGTGAGTTTTTTTTTTTTAATAGCAATTGGGGCTTGTACTTTTCATTATGTATACTTACTTTGGATAATGTTAATCTCTGTCCATGTTATTTTTATATTTCTTGTTTTTGCACGCTTCAATGGTCAACTCAAGCCCCTTAAATTCTTAGAGCTCAATTTTGGTTTTGTCTTATTCTTAACTCTTTTGCTATTGCTTTTGTTATGCAAAACAGAGGAGTTGGGAATTATATAAACTAGTCAAGAACAGAGCAACATTGGAGATTATAAATCGGTAAGTTTTTGTTTAGGTTTTCTTTGGCAATTTTGGTTTGTCTTTTACAATTTCTTGACTTCATTCGGCGTATTTGTCCAGCTTATATTTTCAGATCTTTATTGTCAACTATTACCAATATTAATCAGTAAGTTTTTTTTTTTTTTTTCGGCTCTATAACCTACAGAAAAAATAGAGAATGTGATCATGGTTGTCATGACAACCCTTTTTTTATTTTGTATTTGCTGATAGGTGATGACTAATGGAGAATATGAATAGAAACTAAGGAGGCACAAGGTATATGAAAGACAACTCATGTTCTTATACTTTGCTTCTAATTAGTTTTGTCATGGATCGTCAAAGAAGTTTTTTGTTGAACGATCAAGGAAGATTGTGGTATAATTAATTGATTTCGTAAGTTACTTTATCCTCATATTCATTTGTACGAGTTAGAAGCTTTTGATTCTTTTCTTTTTTTTAATTTTTTTAATTTTTTATTTTTTTGGTGATAACTTGACTTTAATATTGCATAGAGTTCTTGGAGTCCCAACGGAAGTGCAAGTGCTGATGGATGACGATTAATGTAATACCTAGATTTTTCCGATATTACTATTTCCTTTCAAAGGAATTAAATGTATACCAAGAGGTATTTTTGGAAAAAGCTCGGTTAAGAGTTTTCTTACATTTTATGAGTTTTTAGGGTTCAATAAAAACTCAAAATGGATTGCTTAAATTAGCAACGGACCTTTTAAGTCAAAAGGGACGAAAAAGTACAAGATTCAAAGAAAGTCAAAGTTTGACCAATAATGGTCAAAGGGTTGACTTTGCAGTATTGTGAAATGCCATATGGTAAGGATACTGCGAAAACCGTCTTTACGGTTGAGATAGCATGGATAGGCTTTAAAAACCACCTTAGAAAATCAAGCACACCTAGTAGGGATTAAAGACAAAAAGGGCTCAGAAAAATAAGAAAAATCTTATACTGTCCGTTTTTACACAGATAAATTTTGGACTGCAGTGCAGTATAAAAAAATACTGTGTATAAGTGAACACAGTATTGAAAAAATCTGTGTAACATAAAAAAAAAAATGGACTGCTTATTGGAGAAAATAGCCAAACAAGGTCTAAGGTGGATGACATCACCTTATCCTTTAATTTTGACATCATAATTATTTAGCAAAGCTTGGAAAGAAATCTTGGGTTGTTCTAGACCCATCTTGGCCGGCCACCTCACCCCCCTTTTATGCAAAATTTTGCTTCTTTCGGGACTTTTTAGCAATTTTAGAAACTTTCCCCACCTCTATAAATAGGTGAGAGGTGTTATTCATTTTATTGGAAAAATTGGCCAAATTCTTGCCATTTTTCTTCAAGAAAATCCGAACTTGGGAGAGAAGAGAGAGGAAAGAAAAAAAACAAAAAATTTCCAAAGGGGTTTTTTGCTTAGGGAGAGTTCGGATTTCATCTAGGAAGCCAAGGAAAAACTTGAAGATTTTTGGGACCATATTGGCCAAGTGGCCGAGTGTTAGGGGAGGAAGAAAATGAAGAGAAAAATTTGAAGTGTGAGGTGCCTAAGGTGTGGCTGAACTTGTGGTGAACCAAGAAAGAGACCAAAAGAAATTTTGGTGCCTCTAAGTAAGTGGTGAGAACCGGTTGTGGTGACCTAGGAGGAAGGAGAAATTTTTTGGTGCCCAAACCTTAGTCTTGAGCCAAGGTATTTTTCTTTAAGCCCTAAGCTTGCAATTGAGCTTTCAATTTGAAATTTTACATGTATTTCAAGTTGAGAGGAGGTAAGAGCATAAGCTCAAGTTTCCTTTGCCCTAGACTGATTAGGTGTGGTGCTTGATTTAGGTTTTAAGGGTGGTTTGATGTTTAATTTTGTAATGAGCTTTAACTTTGGTGTTTATGTTTGATTTAATGCTAGGGTTGCATGCTAGATGGATGATGAATTGTATGTCCCCTGTTTTTATGTGCAAGCCGGTTCTAGAAATTGCATGCTAGGTTGCTAGTTTTGATTATGAAATGGTATGCGAATGAAGGGAATGGTGAGACAACCTAGAACCATGCTAACCTAGGCTAGGACAGTTCGGTTTTTGGTTTGCATGGGCGCGTTTGAGTTGCATGATTGATAAAGCGGGACGTTAGAAAACGCTGCATGTGTGCTATCTAGGCTCCCGCGTGTTCGGTTGAGGTAGTATGCGCGAAATAGGACGAAAAATGAATATGGGAACAAAAACTGCCAGTTCGGATGTGAACTGCCCAGTTTTCTAAAAAGTGGAATTTGAGGCCTTTAGAGGCCGAATTAGGAAAAACGTAAAACATAAAAGTTGTAGAGAACGATTTTTCCTAGAGGGCACCATGGTCGGATTTCCAAAATAAGGCTCCAATGGCCTTCGTTTGAACGAAAAACCGAGCCTGATCCGTGCCCAGGATTTATGCACGGCCAGGTGAGTTCAAACGGAAAAATGAGCATGTTAGAGTCCGAATTGAATTTTTTGTAAAACACAAAAGTTTTAGGATTTTTCGAGAGCTAGAACTTTCATGAAGATAACTTTTTCAAAATCGGAATGGATTTTGAAAATGATACGGTTTTATAAAAACTGTGTAGGGAACAGGAAATTCCTGCACAGGATTTTCTAAAAACAGTTCAGAAAAATTGTATATTTCCCCAAAACCACTGTTTTGACTATGGAAACTGTTCCAATAGCAGTTTTCAGCCCTAAATGATTTTTATAAAGACCTATTTCAAGAAAATGAATTTTTATAAGTTAAGTAAGAGATTTTTTTAAGTTAATTTATCAAAGTTTCCAAAGAAATGGAAAATGGATTTTTAAACCAAAATTGGGTAAGCAAGACAATTACGGATGGTAACCGGTAGTTACATCCGAGATACTATGGCTAAGCCTAAGGTTAGGAAGGTAACCTAACGTTAACGGTATGTACGAAGATTTGGCACTTAAGGTTATCCAACGTAACCTCTTAAGAAATAATCCATGTTTAGTCGTTCCTAAACAATAGGGTTACTAATTGTAACCAAGTAAGACATCTAGTATTGGGGAGATACAAAGACCATGTAGGCATGTTGGTTAGGTCACCTACATTCCACAGTACTAATTAGACCCTTACCTATGTCCTTTATCAAGCAGGAGAAAACCTGCAGCTGTACCCGGAGGAGGAGCAGCATTACGCGGGACATAGCAAGAGAGGTAAGCACAACTCCGCCTACAGCATAGGCTTTGTTGTGGTACTTGCCTAAGTATGTTAGATGTATGCTAAGGATGTATGCCTTATTGTATGCTGTTGCTATGCTATGTTATATGGTATGTCATGTTGCTTCTATGTTGTATGCTAAGTTATGAAGTATGATAAGCTAAGTTCATGATGCATGTTATGACATATGATGTTATGGATAAGACATAAGTTATGAAAGAGTGACATCACGAGGTATGTTCACTAATTTATATGATGAGAATAAGATCAAGTATGGCATGACAAGATGAAAAGAAAGTAAGATGGCGAGCAAGTCACCTGTGTCGTACCGACCCGCTCGTAGGTCGGGTTGGACTATGGTTTGAGTTGGAAATGGACTGGCCGCCCCAACCACTCCATAGTTGCGCGCCCGGTACGTACACTTATGTTAAGGGGCCCATAAGTAAAGTAAGTATGAAAGTAAGTTAAGAACGAATCAAGCATAATACGAGCATAAATGAACCATGCATTATGATGTGAATGTTATGCTATGATAAATGAAGTTATGATATGGTATGATATGCTACGATGAGTTAAGTTAGGATGTGTAAGATGAGGCTATGTTTGTTTATGTTGCGGTATAGGAAGTTGTACTTGCTGAGCGAAAGCTCACTGTCTTACGTCTATGCTGTAGGTAAACAACCGGTCAGCAATGGATGATACAAGATGGAAGGGCGTGGCGGGGCAAACTGTGAAATGTGGGAGATCAAGCCGCTACGCGTTTTGTTCCCTATATATTTATTTTATGTTAAATATTCTTATAAAGACACATTTATACGTTGCACGTTTTTATGCCCGTATAAAAAAATAAAAAAATTCCCGCTGTTTTTCGTTAAGTATGTAAGGTAGTACGAGAAGATAAGTAAGCATGTATGTACGGTAACGGCCTGTGCTAGGCGGGTCGTTACAGAGTTGGTATCAAAGCGGTTCCCTGCGATACGATTTCACAGTCTGCCTGCCATTGCCACCATCATTGTAAGTTGAATTTATATTTTATGTATATGTGTAAGTATTTATAAGGGGATTATGCTATGATAGATGCGTGGATATGGATCCCGCATGGATCGATGCGGATCGCGCGACAGCTGCGGCATTTTATGGATCACGACCCCTTTTATATGACGGTACGAGATGATCGGTCTCGGTATCGGCTTGGTTATACGACATGGAGGTGATTTTCTATACCTGCCACATTGAGGACCGCTTACAAGTCTCGTTAGCTAGTCGTTGCCTGATTGCGGACGTTAGGCTATGGTGGATGACCTACGGAGAGCAGCAGATGCCCAGTCGGACGTGGGCACATTTCCGCGCCATAGTACTTACACGGTATGGGCCGATTCCTGCTGCGGGGCCCGGTGACGATGAGCAATACCGAGATCCCGAGATCTATCGAGACATGTATTATACGCGGTACCAGAGTTTCGTGGCGGACTGGCACGCGTACCCGCAGGAGTCGATGGGTCACTATTGCCGACGATTCCAGGAGGCGATGCTACCCTATATTCCTCAGGATTTACCTCACCCCCAGCTGCAAGCATTGGTGATATTGTGGAACGGGGTACCACCTTGTATCCGACGGTTTGTTATGGAGCCCATGCTAGAGAGGACAGTTGGGGATATGATGGACGACATCTTGCAGGCTGAGGTTACAGCACATATGTCGCAGGTTGACGCCTATGTGGATGAGTATCAGGTCCCAGTCGACGATGCCGGGATAGGAGAGCCCCAGTATTAGGTGGGTCCGATGTTCCTCGACGACTCGATTCCCGCCGTACCAGTACAGGAGATCCCAGCCCAGGAGGCTGAGGACCAGATGGACGCCGAGGGCGCTGCTAACGATTTGGTTGCTCCGGTAGACCCACCGGAAAACCCTCCCGTTATTATCATCTCTAGTGACGACGAGGACGAGGAGGACGATATGGAGCCCGAGGCCGAGCAGGGTGACGGGGTAGAGGACATTGACGACTTCGAGGACGATCCCGAGGAGATACTATTCCACGATGGGGATTGGGATGTAGACTCCGACGCAGAGTCCGACGTTTCTATGATCACACTCGAGGTCATAGTTTAGGTTTAGGAGCGATCGTGTATGTACTTTTGACCCTAGGATGGTGTGTACTAGCTTATTATTTTTGGATATAGGCTTGTACTTTTGCAGGATGGTAAAGTGGTAGACACTTCCTTCACATTTTTGACCCTAGGATGGTAAAGTGGTAGAGTGGTAGACACTCCCTTCACATTTTTGATTATGTACAGTACGATGGTAAAGTGTTAGACACTTCCATCATATTTTGACCTTGTATATAAAGATATGTATGTACAGTATGATGTAATCAATTTGTAATTACAGTATTGTAAATTACAATGTACAAGAATATGTACATATAAGATAATAGAAATGATGTACTTTTGAAAGTGTACAAAAAAGACCGTGCAGACACGGGATATATAACAAAAGTATGTTATATTATGAGAAGTTATGTTACGATAAGTATCTGATATGATACAATGATGCCTTTTATGTTATGGTATGAAATGTATGATATTACAACATGATGTGTTAAGTCATGTATGAAAGAAAGGATATTAATAGTACGATAATATCTTTTCTTGTGATAAGGATTTAGAAGATGGTACGTCCACGTAGAACGGTACCACTTAACCCGCCCGAGCCAAACCTCGCGACCGTTGTAGCTAATCTGCAACGGCAGCTGCAAGAACAGCAGCAGGAGACAGAGAGGCTTCGAGCTCAGATAGCTCAGATGAACCAAGGACCCCGGATTAACGAGGTTCCACCCCGAGCTCAACCAGTACCTCCAGTAATACCCTTGGTACCTGAGGCTCAACCGGAAGCTCAACCTGAGGTTCAGCCAGGAGTTCCTCAGAATGTTAACATTCCGATGGCACCCGCTGGAGGGCAAGTGAACCTACAGCCAGTGAGGGAGGATTTACTGTACGAGCGATTCAGGCGAATGAAGGCGCCTGAGTTCGAAGGCACGACGGACTCGATAGCCGCAGATAATTGGTTGATTGATATCCAAGTTATCTTGGATTTCATGCGGCTAACGGAACAAGAGAAAGTTTTCTGCGCTTCTTTTGCCCTGAAAAAGGATGCCCGACATTGGTGGATGACCGTACAAATGCGCCGTGATGTTACGGCCATGGGCTGGCAGGATTTTGTGACCGAGTTCCGCACAATGTACTACAACAGAGAGATCCTTGCCGCTCAACAGGATGAGTTCACAAACTTCAGACAGGGGTCAATGACGGTAATGGAGGCTGTAAAGAAGTTTGAACAACTAGCTCGGCTATGTCCAGAATTGGTGCCGAGTGAAACAGAGAAGATGCGAAGGATGATGAAGATGTTTCGCACCGACATTGCCAAACAAGTGAGTGCCGGCAGTAGCCCGCCTACCTTGGTGTCTGGCTACATAAGTCGGGCAATAAGAGTCGAATATTGGATTAATTGAGACAAGGAGGCTAGGGCTCAGATTTTCAAGGCAAAAAGGGAGGAAAAGGCGGCAGCGAAGCCAACACAGCCCCGACAAGGTTCGGAAACATATCAGAAGGACCAAATGAGTAACCCTGTGCAAGGTTCCAAACAATCTGGGAGGAACAAGAGAAAAGGAAATTTTTCGGGCCAGAGTCAACAAGGGAATTTCCCTTAGAAGAAGAACAATCGAGGAAATGAGGATACTAACATTGACTACCCGGTGTGCGCAAGATGTGGGAAGAAACATCCGGGAGTGTGCAAACTAGGGACAAATGCTTGCTACATTTGTGACAAGGAAGGGCACTATGCACGGAATTGCCCACAGAACAACCAGAATCAGAACCCTCAGTATCCGAACCGGAATGCAAGCAGTCAGTTACATGCAGTCCAGGCAAGGCTCGAAGGACCCTCAATCACTCAAGGCAGATTGGAGGCTCCTGAACCTCAAGCTAGGATTTATGCCTACACTAATAGAGATGCCGAAGCTGGAACTTCGCATGTGGTGACAAGATAGATTTCTATCGCCACATATGACGTTATTGTATTGTTTAATTCTGGTGCCACTCACATGTTTGTATGTATAGAGTTTGCCCATAAATTAGGAAGTAGTATGGATAGTTTAAAACAGCCTTTTAAAATTTCTTTGCCTTTTGGAGAGATTTTGTGGTCCGATTTTTTTTTTTTTTTTTTGAATACAAACTACTTCCGTAGTTATTATGGCAGAGAATTGCTTGTAGATCTCATCGCAATCAAGCTTTAGGATTTTGGTGTAATCTTAGGAATGGATTTCTTAAGTTATTACACCGCTAAGTTTGACTGCCAAATGCGTTGTAAGACGTTTAGCCCTTATATCAAGGAAAATATCTTTTTCTGCTAAAAGTGCAACTTTTTGGCGAAAAGAACAAGGAGTTTAGGACTTCTGCTGATGGCGTCGTCTATTTCAGAGAAAGGATTTACGTTCCTAATGTAGAATTTTTGAAGGATCAGATAATGTCAGAAGCCCATAAGACACCATATTCGGTACATCCAGGAACTTCTAAGATGTACGAAGATCTCCGAGAGAATTATTGGTGGCCAAACATGAAGAATGAAGTGGCGGAATACGTGTCGAAATGCCTAACTTGTTAGAAAGTTAAGGCTGAACACCGACATCCTGGAGGAGATTTTTGGAAAATAGAGCTTCCAGAATGGAAATGGGAGCAAATTACTATAGATTTTGTAGAAGAATTGCCCAGGACTACAAGTGGGAACGACACGATTTGGGTTATCGTGGATAGACTAACCGAGTCAGCCCACTTCATTGCGATTAAGACTACCTTTTTCGGTGGAAAATTGGTAGAAATTTACGTAGCCCAGATCATTAAATTTCATGGAGTGCCAAAATCGATCATCTCAGACCGTGATGGACGCTTCACTTCTCGATTTTGGACGAGCGTTCACACTGCCATGGGGTCGAAATTGAAGTTTAGTATAATATTTCACCCCCAAAATGATGACCAATCGGAAAGAACTATCCATACACTAGAAGACATGTTAAGGTCATGTGTCTTGGACTTCGGAGGAAATTGGGAAAGTGACTTATAAGCTTGCCTTACAGTCAGAGTTAGCGTCGATGCATAATGTTTTTCACGTTTCGATGCTAAAAGAAATACGTGCCAGACCCTTCCCATGTACTTAGTCAAGAACCGGTAGAGGTTCAAACTGACTTGATTTACGAGGAAAAGCCAGTTCGGATTCTAGATCGGGAAGATAAGGTCTTAAGAAATAGAACTATTCCCATGATTATGGTTTTATAGCAAAACCACAAGGTTGAGGAGGCAACCTGGGAGTTAGAGGATGAAATGAGAAAGGACTACCCCAGTTTGTTCTAATTTTCGAGGACAAAATTTTTTAAGGAGGGTAGATTATAATACCTAGATTTTTCCAATATTACTATTTCCTTTCAAAGGAATTAAATGTATACCATGGAGGTATTTTTAGAAAAAGCTCGGTTAAGAGTTTTCTTACATTTTATGAGTTTTTAGGGTTCAATAAAACTCAAAATGGATTGCTTAAATTAGCAACGGACCTTTTAAGTCAAAAGGGACGAAAAAGTACAAGATTCAAAGAAAGTCAAAGTTTGACCAAGAATGGTCAAAGGGTTGACTTTGCAGTATTGTGAAATGCAGTATGGTAAGGATACTGCGAAAACCGTCTTTACGGTTGAGATAGCATGGATAGGCTGTAAAAACCACCTTAGAAAATCAAGCACACCTAGTAGGGATTAAAGACAAAAAGGGCTCAGAAAAATAAGAAAAATCCTATACTGTCCGTTTTTACACAGATAAATTTTGGACTGTAATGCAGTATAAAAAAATACTGTGTATAAGTGAACACAGTATTGAAAATATCTGTGTAGCATAAAAAAAAAGGGACTGCTTATTGGAGAAAATAGCCAAACAAGGTCTAAGGTGGATGACATCACCTTATCCTTTAATTTCGACATCATAATTATTTGGCAAAGCTTGGAAAGAAATCTTGGGTTGTTCTAGACCCATCTTGGCCGGCCACCTCACCCCCCTTTTATGCAAATTTTTGCTTCTTTAGGGACTTTTTAGCAATTTTAGAAACTTTCCCCACCTCTATAAATAGGTGAGAGGTGTTATTCATTTTATTGGAAAAATTGGCCAAATTCTTGCCATTTTTCTTCAAGAAAATCCGAACTTGGGAGAGAAGAGAGAGGAAAGAAAAAAAACAAAAAATTTCCAAAGGGGTTTTTTGCTTAGGGAGAGTTCGGATTTCATCTAGGAAGCCAAGGAAAAGCTTGAAGATTTTTGGAACCATATTGGCCAAGTGGCCGAGTGTTAGGGGAGGAAGAAAATGAAGAGAAAAATTTGTAGTGTGAGGTGCCTAAGGTGTGGCCGAACTTGTGGTGAACCAAGAAAGAGACCAAAAGAAATTTTGGTGCCTCTAAGTAAGTGGTGAGAACCGGTTGTGGTGACCTAGGAGGAAGGATAAATTTTTTGGTGCCCAAACCCTAGTCTTGAGCCAAGGTATTTTTCTTTAAGCCCTAAGCTTGCAATTGAGCTTTCAATTTGAAATTTTACATGTATTTCAAGTTGAGAGTAGGTAAGAGCATAAGCTCAAGTTTCCTTTGCCCTAGAGTGATTAGGTGTGGTGCTTGATTTAGGTTTTAAGGGTGGTTTGATGTTTAATTTTGTAATGAGCTTTAACTTTGGTGTTTATGTTTGATTTAATGCTAGGGTTGCATGCTAGATGGATGATGAATTGTATGTCCCCTGTTTTTATGTGCAAGCCGGTTCTAGAAATTGCATGCTAGGTTGCTAGTTTTGATTATGAAATGGTATGCGAATGAGGGGAATGGTGAGACAACCTAGAACCATGCAAACCTAGGCTAGGACAGTTCGGTTTTTGGTTTGCATGGGCGCGTTTGAGTTGCATGATTGATAAAGCGTGACATTTGAAAATGCTGCATGTGTGCTATCTAGGCTCCCGCGTGTTCGGTTGAGGTAGTATGTGCGAAATAGGAAGAAAAATGAATATGGGAACAAAAACTGCCAGTTTGGATGTGAACTGCCCAGTTTTCTAAAAAGTGGAATTTGAAGTCTTTGGAGGCCGAATTAGGAAAAATTTAAAACATAAAAGTTGTAGAAAACGATTTTTCCTAGAGGGAATCGTGAACGGATTTCCAAAATAAGGCTCCAATGGTCTTCGTTTTCACAAAAAACCGAGCCAGATCCGTGCCCAGGATTTATGCACGGCCAGGTGAGTTCAAACGGAAAACTGAGCATGTTAGAGTCCGAATTGAATTTTTTGTAAAACTCGAAAGTTTTAGGATTTTTCGAGAGCTAGAACTTTTGTGAAGACAACTTTTTCAAAATCGGAATGGATTTTTAAACTGATAATATTTTATAAAAACTGTGCAGGGAACAGGAAATTCCTGCACAGGATTTTCTAAAAACAGTTCAGAAAAATTGTATCTTTCCCCAAAACCACTGTTTTGACTATGGAAACTGTTCCAATAGCAGTTTTCAGCCCTAAATGATTTTTATAAAGACCTATTTCAAGAAAATGAATTTTTATAAGTTAAGTAAGAGATTTTTTTAAGTTAATTTATCAAAGTTTCCAAAGAAATGGAAAATGGATTTTTAAACCAAAATTGGGTAAGCAAGACAATTACGGATGGTAACCAGTAGTTATATCCGAGATACTATGGCTAAGCCCAAGGTTAGGAAGGTAACCTAACCTTAACGGTATGTACGAAGATTTGGCACTTAAGGTTATCCAATGTAACCTCTTAAGAAATAATCCATGTTTAGTCGTTCCTAAACAATAGGGTTACTAATTGTAATTAAGTAAGACATCTAGTATTGGGGACATGCAAAGACTATGTAGGCATGTTGGTTAGGTCACCGACATTCCACAGTACTAATTAGACCCTTACCTATGTCCTTCATCAAGCAGGAGAAAACCTGCAGCTGTACCCGGAGGAGGAGCAGCATTACGCGGGACATAGCAAGAGAGGTAAGTACAACTCCGCCTACAGCATAGACTTTGTTGTGGTACGTGCCTAAGTATGTTAGATGTATGCTAGGGATGTATGCCTTATTGTATGCTGTTGCTATGCTATGTTATATGCTAAGTTATGAAGTATGATAAGCTAAGTTCATGATGCATGTTATGACATATGATGTTATGGATAAGACATAAGTTATGAAAGAGTGACATCACGAGGTATGTTCACTAATTTATATGATGAGAATAAGATCAAGTATGGCATGACAAGATGAAAAGAAAGTAAGATGGCGAGCAAGTCGCCTGTGTCGTACCGACCCGCTCGTAGGTCGGGTTGGACTATGGTTTGAGTTGGAAATGGACTGGCCGCCCCAACCACTCCATAGTTGCGCGCCCGGTACGTACACTTATGTTAAGGGGCCTATAAGTTAAGTAAGTATGAAAGTAAGTTAAGAACGAATCAAGCATAATACGAGCATAAATGAATCATGCATTATGATGTGAATGTTATGCTATGATAAATGAAGTTATGATATGGTATGATATGCTACGATGAGTTAAGTTAGGATGTGTAAGATGAGGCTATGTTTGTTTATGTTGCGGTATAGGAAGTTGTACTTGTTGAGCGAAAACTCACTGTCTTACGTCTATGCAGGAGGTAAACAACCTGTCAGCAATGGATGATACAAGATGGAAGGGCGTGGCGGGGCAAACTGTGAAATGTGGGAGATCAAGCCGCTACGCGTTTTGTTCCCTATATATTTATTTTATGTTAAATATTCTTATAAAGACACATTTATACGTTGCACGTTTTTATGCCCGTATAAAAAAAAAAAAAATTCCGCTGTTTTTCGTTAAGTATATAAGGTAGTACGAGAAGATAAGTAAGCATGTATGTACGGTAACGGCCTGTGCTAGGCGGGTCGTTACAATTAAGTAGTAAACAGAGTAGTGGGATATGCATGGACACTTAAGTAGGATGGGACAGATATAGGTTTTTCATACTAATAGAACGCTAGAGTAATGAGTTTCGTAGCATTCAAAGCATACTATAAATGCCTCAACTTTTCATAACATGAACTGTGATAGCGTTTTTCAAAATGCTATAAAAGTATATAGATAGCTTTTTTTACATGCTATGAAAAGGCTTATTTGTTGTAGGTCATAACCTTATAATTAATTTATAATTAGCATAAATTTATTAATATATAACTTGATGGGACAATTACCAAGGAGTGATTATCTTTTACTCCACCTTGACCAAACTTTATTGTAATGGTGAGGTAAGCATTAGGACTCTGAAAGATGAAAGCCAAGTCCCTAGCTTCTTCTTCTTCCTTTTTTTTTTAATACATTTTTTTAATTAGTGAGTGGGTGTGTTAGAAAAAGTATTACTTTACTGAAGAAAAAAAAATCAAGACAAATGAAGGATGGCCGATTTTGTAGGCCATACAAGCTTTCATGGGGCCAAGCCTTAGGACTCTGAATGATGAAAGCCAAGCCCCTAGCTTCTTCTTCGTCTTCTTCTTCTTTTTTTTTTTTTTAAATTAGTGAGTGCGTGGTTAGAAAAAGTACTACTTTACTGAAGAAAAAAAAAATCAAGACAAATGAAGGATGGCCGATTTTGTAGGCCATACAAGCTTTCGTGGGGATCAACATTATCCATCCATAAGCACAGATGATTAGGACCTCTTGTCCGGAATTATTTTATTTTCCTAATAGCAAAAATGGAAAGAGAAGTGGAGATTTCAGATTGGTGCCAAGAACAAAAACAAGTAGATTCACATTAGTCACACACGCGATTGAAAACATTATTATTCCAATAAGAGTGTGTTTGGCAGGAGAGAAAAATGGAAGGAAGGGGAGGGGTGGAGGGATTAGTGGAAAGATTTTGACAATTATAAATTGTTTGGTAGGAGAGAAGAAACGAATAAAGGAATTAGGGGAGGAACTCCCAATCTTTCAAAAAACCTCAATTTTAATCCCTCCAAATGTAACACCCGAATTTCTTCGGTTCATATTTTATAGAAATTTCGTGTAAATATTTACCGTAATCGGTATTTCATGAGGAAGTTCGTTCTAGAACTTAATTTTGTGACAAGAGTTCTTAAGATTTATTAAGACTCAAAAACAAATTGCATGAACTCGCAAAAGACCTCTATGAGTGAAAGGAGGTCGTATTTGTACATTTCAAGACAAGTCGACGTTGACCAATAAGTCAGTTAGACCTAAACGGTCGAAAACGTCAAACAAGAATTTTAAGATCGCAGTACAAGTGAAATTACTGCTAAAAACTCATTTCTTGATCAAGATGAGTTTGAATAGAATTAAAATCACCTTAGAAAAATCAAGCATACTAAGCTAGAGTTCAGGGCGAAAGGATTCGGAAAAGTAAGAGAAAAATTTTTCCGATCGAGTTTTTCACAGATCGAAATTTTAAATGCAATGTAATTTTCGATACTGGGTATTTAAGCACCTCAGTATTAAAATTTATTGCAATGTGTTGAAATTATACAATTTTTCAAAAAGATTGAACCAAACAAGCCTTTAAGCTTAATTACATCACAATTAAGCTAAGTTAGGACATAACCCTTCACACACTTGAACCAATGAGCATGTGACACCTCATCTATGAGTTGTCAACCACTCCCCATTCCTCTCCCCCTCATGGCCGGCCACTCAAGCCCCCTTTGGGCAATAGCTTGCAAAAATTGGAGGACCAAATGGCAAGTTTTGGACCAAATTTGCCTTGGAAAAGAAAGCTAGGATTTCCCCTAGCTAGAGGCACTATTTCTAGGGATTTCAAACCCCAAAAAGACAGCAGCCCTTAACCCATTATCAGCCATACCATTCAGAAAATCCCCTCCAAAAATCAGAGAGAGAGAGAGAGAGAGAGAGAGATCAAGAGAGTTAAGCCAAAAATTTTGGTAAGAAAACCCCCTAAAGCCTTTGGTTTTCTTGTGAGTTCAAAGAAGAGATTTGTTCAAAAAAAATTTCCCTCTCTTTCCCATCTTGCCGAGTGTTTGGGAGCTGAGAAAATCCAAGAAAAAAATTTTCGGGTTTGGCTAGAATCAAGGGTTGAGTGAGGGTGTGATCTAAAGCCAAGAAAAACCAACCATTTTGGTGAGTTGATGCTTAGGAGATCCACGGATTTTAAGGTAAGATTTTTGGGTATTTTCTTCTCTTTTGCCAAGGTTGGTTGGGGGAGGAAGTTAACAAATTTTTGTGACCATTTTTGAGGTCAAAACCGTGCACTTTGGAGGCTAATTTTCGACTAGGATCAAGCTTGTGACACCCCCGGATTCTTGAGGTAAAAATCCGAACTTACCCTAGTTTTTGGTTCAAATTTTTGGTTCATTTTCTCAAAGGGTTTTACCGTGTATTTCAAGCACAAAAGTTGTAAGAGCTTAAGCTCATAATTTTCGGTTTTAGCCCTAAATAGCTTAGGTTATATTTTTATGATTGATTTAGGTTTTTGAGGTGATTATTTTGCATGTTTGGTTGGTGATATGCTCTATGATTTTTGTGTGCTAGAGATGCATGCTAGGGTTTCTATTTAAGGGTTTTATGTCCCTAATATGTTTATCAAATTCTAGATGCATGTTCTAGGGTTTGTATGATGATATGGTTGAGTTTTGTTGTATGTATGTTTCTCTCTCAAAACCGTGGACCAAGGGGTCTCGGCCTTGAGTCGAATCCAAAAACACGGGATTTAAAGTTTTATGTGTATGAGGGACGTTAGAGGACGTGCATGTGTTAGTAGGTCCCGCATTGGGTGGTCGAGCTAGAGCGACGCATAGGGACGTAAAATTTGGACTAACACCAAAACTGCTCTCGGGTCCAACACCCGGCAGCTCGGAAAAGTGGGATTTACAGGTCCTTAGAGGCCGAATGGGTAAAAACTTAAAACACAAAAGTTGTTTGTTAGGGTGTTTCCTAGGGGACAACGTGAACAGATTTCAAAAATAAGGCTCCAATGGCCTTTGTTTTTAAGAAAAATCGAGAACTGGTCAGGGTGACCAAGTTCCAACGATTCACATGTGTTCAAACAAAAACTGGTATCAATTGAGCCAGAATCAGAAAATATTCAAAACATGAAAGTTTTAGATCTTTTTGTTAGCTACAACTTTTGTGAAGAAAAAGTTTCCAAATTCGTTTTAGATTTTAAGTTATGAATTTTCAAACAAAAGCCGTGCAGTGAGCAAAATCTCATGCACGGGATTGTCTAGACCAATGACTAGGAAAAAAAACGTTTTCTAACTTTCAAACATCATTTTCAAACCCGAAAACCGTTCCAAAGGCGGTTTTCGATCCCCAAATGTTTTATAGAAATATTTTCAAGTGTTTGTAATTTTCAAGATAAGTTTGGGTGCTATTCACCAAACTTACTTAAATAAACAAGAAAATGATATTTTTAAACAAGTTCAAGGTTTTCAAGATTAAAATGAGTAAGATACTGCGTTAGTAGGCGGAAAATTATTCCGAGTTACTAGGGCCTTGCCCAAGCCCAGAGTTAACCTTGCGAATTAAGGTTTAAGTTAAGATTATGATTCTCTACATGAACCCTTAATTAATATTTCTGTTGTGGGTTACGCCGTGTGACCCCTTCACATGTGTTAGTAGAGGGACATATACCCGATATATATATGTTGGTTTTATCCGACATTAAACGATCCTAGAATAGAGACCTCACGTGTAAACGTCCATGGGCAGGAGGTGACCTGCGAGCGTGCTCGGGAAAGGAAATTCGATCACGCGAACAACGAAGACAAGGTAAGTACAACGCCGCCTACAGCATAGGCTAGAGTTGTATGTTTACCTAACATGTTTGCTTTACACTGTTTAAGTGTTATTTGATGATTTGCTCGATGGTTGCAATATGCTTACTGTATGATGAATGTTTCAAATGCTAATGCCATGCTTTTAAAAATATGTTTCAAGTATTTTGATTATGCTTACATGAAAAAGTACGCCTGTTCATGCATTGATAGAACATGAGATTAGGAGACATCATATAAGTATGCTCACTAATCTATCAAGTGGAAAGATGTCAAGAAAGACATACAAACAGAACGTTTGAGAAAAGGCCACAAGAGCCAGTGTCGTGCCCCCTGATGACGATCGGGTCGAAAGCTTGGGAAATCTCCTCAAGCTGCGCGCCGGGTACGAGCACATCAAGTTAACGGGCCCACAAGTAAAATCAACAAGATAAAGTGGGATACAAGAAAGCAAGCATAACTGGACATAAACGGTTCATGCATTTCACGATAGAATGTCATGTTTAAGATAAAGAAATCGATGATATGATGCCATGTTTATGCTATCATGTTTAAGATGTCATGTAAAAGGTTATGTATGTTTCATTTAATTGGTTTGCGGTATAGGAGTTGTACTTGCTGAGCTTTCGCTCATTGTTTGAAGTTTATGCTGTAGGTAAACAGCCTGTTTTGAATTAACTGCATGGTGGAAGGTGAAGCCGGTGGCTGTGAAATGATGAACGGGTTGGGGTTCGCAACTCAGAAGGATTTTATTAATATATCTATTTTGAGAAAACAGACAGTTATTTTATTTGCATATGAGTGTATGTAAATATTTTCTAAGTATAATGCTTCCGCTATTTAAAAAAAAAAAAAAATCCCCACTATTTTCATGATTAAAAATGGGATAAAACAAGTTTAAGTTCAAGTAAGTTAAGTCAAGTGACGGCCTGTGCAAGGCGGGTCGTCACACCAAATTGGAGAAATTTTTAGAGGAATTCAATTTATCTAATTGGTTAGATATATCATAGTTATTTTACAAATAAAATATATTCTTTCCTTTCCATTGTATCTCTATACCAAACAAGAGAGATGATATTTATTTTCTTTCCTTCTTGTCATACCAAACATCATGAAAGGAAGGACCTCTCCCTCCTCTCCCATCTCTCTCCTTCCACTTTTCTCTCCCTCCTACCAAACAAAGCCTAAAGCACAAACCCTTAGGAACTCTGTTTTTCATTTTACGTTAATTTTGTCAATATTGTTACAACTTACAACAAAGCAAGAAGCAACAATTTCACTACTGTTTTTTCTTTTTCCTTTTAACCTTTCCATACATTGATGTTTGACTCACTTGCAGAAACGGAGAAGACCAAAACATAAAAACCGGAAGATTCCAGGTTGATGCAGTTTACAAACAGTTTAAACTATTGACTTTGTTTTAGGAAGAACCTTCTTTCCCCTTAATTTGTAAATCAAAATCAAGGACCATGACCTCAATTGCAATAGAGAAAATCCAA
Source organism: Ficus carica (assembly GCA_009761775.1). Taxonomy (NCBI): domain Eukaryota; kingdom Viridiplantae; phylum Streptophyta; class Magnoliopsida; order Rosales; family Moraceae; genus Ficus; species Ficus carica. Next base: position 8,950,271 of record CM019743.1, on the reverse strand, counting down.
CGAGATGTCATGGTTGCATTATACTAGAATTTCGAATTTGATTACCTGTTCAACATCACTTGTGTCCTTATTCATGCAGTCTACTACCTAAGACATCTGTTAGGCTTTTGTATGTTGGCATTTATGGTAATTTTTATCAGACAAACCAAAAACAATATTTTGTTAGCTATTTTTAGGTATTGATACATGAACGAAGATATGGCTAGTTTCCTAATGGGAAAGTTGTTCCTTTTGGAAGTTGACTTGGCAGATTTGGCTTGGAAGTTTCTGTTTTGGTTCAAGTCAAGGAAATTGCGTGCATCATAGTGAAGGTAATCTTGGGATTTCTTTTAAGAAGTAATTTCTAATTTGGACAGATTTCCATATCCTGTTTAAATTAAAAATTCAAACTTTCCCAAAAGACAAGATTCTTGCTTGTGGAATCAAGTAAGTTGGAAGATTTTATTCGCTAAGGGTTGTTGAAGGTTTTCGTGTTTCAGCTACTATGAAGGAATGTCAATTCGTATTATTAAAGCAAGTTTCCATATTTGAATTTCAAAGTATTTATGGAAGTGTTGCAACAAATCAGGAAACTCTTTGAAATTTAAATTATTTTTTAATCCGAGATTCTTTGCAGATTGTAGTGTGGCTACATATTTATTTGTTGTAAAAACATATTGTGAGTGACGAGCTCTGTGAGATATTAGAATGCTTTGAGACTTTGTTCGAGCTATTGCATTCATATATCTTTCAAGAGAAAGATTTGAAGTATTCGGGAGAAGGCATTACCAGCTAAAAGGAGTTCAACATAGCTAGCAAGGGGAGGTCGTAGAATAGATTCTCTGCATGACTTGATTCATGATGACCTGCAGCAACAAAGAGAGGGATTCTTCAGTTTGTATAAGTACATAGTGCTTGTAATCATTCTACAGTTAGTGGATTATTCAGTGTCTGGGCGTGGCCTCGAAGAGTAGGGTAACCGAACCTCATAAAATTGTTTGTGTTCATCTACATCCTTTGCTTTCGGTAATTGAATTAATTTGGATAAATTATTAAACTTGGTAAATAGGTAAAAACAGATCTTACAACATCTGTACATCTTTGCTTCAATCTAAATGTTTCGAGAAAATTTAAAACCAAAGGATAGGCCTTTTAAGCCTAACCTGAACAAAGTGCTAGTAAAAACATTTTTCTACTCTAAAACCACAATTAAGTACTTAATTATAATGTTCTTAGGGCACATAAGGAGTAGGACTAATTGGAGTGTTACAATATGTGCATCAAATGTCTAAAAATAATTTCAAGTAAAAATATAAAGAGATGTGGTCTGGCAAAAAAATGTACAAGCCGACTGACAGTATAAGTCAGAATTTATTTATTAGCTATATATATAGAGTACATTATTACACATGGTTTCTACTTCAAAACATATGGATAACAACGTACCGCGAAGCCTTGACAACAAACCTTTACCCATAATCTTACGACATATTAATTTATTCTTATTCTTAACAGAGTACCGGGTTACACAATAATAATACTGATTAATCAAGTAAACACACGGTTTTTTATACAGTAGCTGACAGTAGTCATATAGTCATGACTTGATATGCCACAGCATATTATTGGTTTAGCATTCAAGGGCCTGAATTAGGCGGCCGGCAACGAGGGTTCCTGGTGTACTTGCCACAATTTGGAAGAGGACCTGGTTTAACTCCTTTGCAATATGGCTCACCGCGGCCGGTGTGGCCGCATGGCTTTGCTGGCTTATTAGCACCTCCCGTTGCTGGTTGCCCTTTGCCTGCAAAATTTAGAAGAAAGAAGAACTTGCTGGTAACACTTTTATTTTTTTTAGGAATAATATTTAAGTTTGTTCCTGATCTCTCTAGCAAGTAGCATATGTTAGTATAGTCATACACACACATATATATATATATGACCATTGACGGATCTAGAAATTTCTCTTAGTGGGGGTACACATAAGGAGAAAAATTTTAAAATTAATAACTTATTAGGACAATAAGTTTAATAAAAGAATAAGTTGAATGTTACATGACACATTTGAGGGAACAAAAATTTGAGTGGGACTAAATTACAAAATTTTAAGAAAATAATAATAATGGTATAATTTAAATTTCAAAAAATTGAGAGGGGCACATGCCCCCTAGCCCTACTGTAAATCCGTGCCTGTATATGACAAGAATCACAACAAAAAACTAGAAAACTGGAAAGGAGTAGTGATATCCTCACCTGCATCTGCAGCTAATTCTCGAGCTACAAGTGAAGAAGGAAAGAAGAGAAGAGAAGCCAAGAGAAAGCACAGAATAAGATATGCCTTCATTTTTGGAAATTTTTAGTTAAATATTTGTGTGTGGTAAAAACTTCTCCTACTTGCAATTATTTATATGACCAATTGAAGTTTACTGTACAGACAATAGGGCCAGTGCAATCATTCATTTGATTTTAATTATTTTAAGTTATGCAATTTACACATATACCTAATAGAGTTAAACATTAATTGTATACATATCCAGTGACTTATGAGGAGTCAATGTCTCTTACCTGGAAATTTTATTCTATATATGTAATCTCTTTTAGATACATGACAAAGGCAGTTATATATAGTTATATACAATGTGTGAATACAAGAATATGTGATTCACGTGAACAAGAAAAGTGAGAGCGATGGCAGCTAGAAAGAGGGAGAAAAAGTAACAATACTACTAGGGAGGCTATCTTTCTTCCATCTTGACCAAAATTTATTAATATTTTCATGAGATATATAAACACTACTAGGAGACAATGACAACTCTGAATGATAAAAGCGAAGGCCAATCTTCTTCCTTGCTTTTTTTTTTTTTTTTTTTTTTTTTTTCTTTTCTTGGTAGAAAAAGCATTACTTTAGCACTAAAGGAAAGGATGAGAATTCTTTAATAGGATGTGCATGGTTGTAAAACCATCATATTTTTATAAGTTCTATCTATGAAACTGTCACTTTTACTAATCAATATAACTTTATGATGTGAGTTGACAAATTAGAACTGTGTTTCATTGATATAGTTTTTTTTTTCCCCCAATTCCCTACCACAGAATTCTTTAGGAAAATAATCATGACAAACAAAGTAAGGCTAATTTTCTTCGTCACAGAAAATATTATCCTTCCTCTAAATCACAAACATTTTGAACTATGTTTTTCATTGATATGCATAAGTAGGTCTACTCAAATGAAATAAGGAGTTATAATCGGAGATAGAATTATCCATTATTGTGGGAATAACTTGTATATTTGAGTCCAGAAACTTGCAACCTTCGTCTTGTTAGTTATTACTGAGGGGATGTTTGGTTCACAAGTTCATTTCAAACTAAACTGTACTTTTTCATTTCAATTTTTGTCTTTTTCTGAAAAGTCAACAAAATTTATAACTACTTTCTAAAAAGTTAATACTATTCAAACTTAAAAAGTACAACTCATTTCAAACTCAACTTAAACACCAAACAAACCCGAGTCTTGATTTTGGTCTTTGTTTCAGTTCAAACACCACGTTCTCTTTGAAATAGACAAAGTACTATCGACTTTTGTAGATCGCTCGAAAGAGGAATTCTTCAGAATTCAACCTAAATCCTCCATGATCTTGTAATACCTAGTTTTTCGATCGTTATGATTTCTTGTATAAAAATTCAACTGTACCTTGAGGATATTTATGAAAGAGCCCGGTTAAGGGTTTTTATGATATTTTGTGAGTTCTTATGGTTTTATAAGACTCGAAAATGATTGCTTAGCCAAGCATAAGACCTTTTAAGTGAAAAGGAGCAAAAAACTACCAAAATTGTATGTTGGTCAAAGTTTGACCAAAAACGTCGACGGTTGACCAAAAAGTCAACTATTGACCACGGGAGTCAAATCTTGGCAAGGAAGTCAACGGTTGACAAGAAAGTCAATGGTGGACGAAAAAGCCGAAGATTGACCCCAAAAAGTCAAAGAAAAGGCTGTATGATAAAATAATTTGCAGTATAGAATTGTACTGCATAGAGCCGTTTTTATGAATAAAATGATATATTTAGGATTCAAAACCACCATAGAAAATCAAGCACATTAATTAGGATATCTTGGGCCAAGTGGTTTCAAGTTATGAGAAAATTTTTATACAGTTCGTTTTTACACAGATGAATTTTGGACTGCAGTTCAATATAACAATACTGTGTATAAGTGAATCCAGTATTAAAAATATCTGTGATAACTTAAAAGTGGACTGTATAATAAGAAAAAGTAACAAACAACCCTTAAGGAGGATGACATCATCCACCTTTTAATTAATTGCATCATTAATGAATTAAAGAAAAATTGGAAAGTATTTGGGTGAATTTGGACCATGCATGGCCGGCCACCAATCTCCCCCCATTGTGCAATTCCTTGTTTTTCAAGGACTAATTTGCAATTTACAAGAGTTGCTCTTCACCTATAAATAGGTGATCACATAATTCAAAAAAATTAGAAAATCCAAGCTAAACTATGTCCAATTTTTCCCTCACCCAAAACCGAAATTGAGAGGCTAAGGATTAGGAGAGAAAAACCAAAATCCAAGAGGGAAAAAGCTTGAGGAGTGGCCGGTTTTCTTGTGAAAGCAAGCAAGGAAGTTGGAAAAAATTTGGATACCCATTTCTAGGCCTAGGGCCGGTTATAGGGAGGAAGGAAAAAGGGAGAACCAAGCCAAGTGTGGCCGGATTTTTTTGGAGCTTGTGTGGCCGGATTTTTGAGCAATTTGGTGACCGGACTTCAAGGCAAGGGAGGCTGAAAATTTTGGACCCTATTAGCCAAGGAAGGCCGGCTATTGATGAAGGAAAAAGAGGAAGCAAAGAGCCAAGCCAAATCTTGGATCTACGTAAGGTATAATCCCTTGAACCTCTAAGTTTTTCATTTAAATTTCAATTGGGAAATTTAAATGTATTTCAAGCAAAGTTTGTATGAGCATAAGCTCACTTTTAATTCTGCCCTAGGTTAAAATTTTAGGGTATGTGCTTGATTAATTAGGTTTTTGGTTTGGTGGTTTCAAATATGCATGCTAGGTGTTTGTTTGTATGACTAGGGTTTATATGCTTGATATATGATGTTAATTTTGATTTGCATGGTGAAAATTGGACGTTAGAAACGTGTTGCATGACTGCTCTAGGCTCCCGATGCGGTCGGTTGAGGTAGGGTGTACGTAATAGGACGTAAAACGAATTTAAAACCGAAAACTGCCATTTCGGGTAGAAATTGGCTAGTTTCGGGAAAAACATATTTTGAGGCCTTTAGAGGCCGAATTTGGAAAAACTCAAAACATGAAAGTTGTAGAGAAGGGTTTTTCCTAGGGGGTAATGAGGACGGTTTTGCAAAATGAGGCTTAAATGGCCTCGGTTTTTACTGAAACCCGAGCCTGACCGTGCCCAGGACCCATGCACGGCCAGGATTGATTCAACAAGGGATTTGAACGTGTTAAAGGCCGAACTGGGTTTTACCCAAAACACGAAATTTGTAGGTTTTTTCGATAGCTAAAACTTTTATGAAGAAAAATTTTTCAAAATCGGTTTTTATTTTTAAATGGAATTGGATTTCAAAAACTGTACAGGAAATAGGAAATTCCTGTACAGGATTTCTAGAAACAGTGCAGAAAAAGGGAAATTCTGTGCATACACTGATAAATTGACACTGTGAAGCTGTTCCAAAGGCAGTTTCCAACAGTCAATAATTTTACAGATACTATTTTAAGATTTCAAATATTTAAAGTTAAACAAAAGATTTTTATACCTAAATATAAGGTTTTTCCAAAGAAATGAGATTTTTAAACTTAAGTTAAAAATAATCCGATTAGAGTTGATTTAAACCCTAGGGTTACTCAATGTAACCAAATAGGACAACGTAAAATTACGTAAGGGGTATATAACCAAAGTTATATAAGAGTGTTGGTTATACTACCAACATATCTAACCCTTACTTTTATTTGATAACAGAATATTGAACACAGCAGTGTCCGGACGGAACTCAAGCTAGACCTTGGACACAGCAAACGTAAACAAGGTAAGTACAACTCCGCCTACAGCATAGGCTTTGTTGTGTATACTTGCCTAAGTATGATGAAAATGTTATGTGACGTAAATGTTACATGCTAAGTGATAGAAAATGCTATGCTCTATATTTTAAGTGCTATAATAGGTTAGGAAATGTCATGAAAGATGCTATGAATTATGAAATGCTATGTTATATGTTATGTTATGCCATGTGCTAGAAAAGGGTTGAATCCTATGATATGTTATAAAGTATGCTATGTTATGTGTTATAATATGCTAGGCTATGTAGTATGTTATGTCATGTGCTATGATATATGTTATGAAAAATATTAGATTGTGTTATGATAAGATAAGATCATGATTTTAATTATGTACAACATCACGAAGCATGTTCACCAATTAATAAGAATAAGATCAAGTATGAGACCATGCAAGTTATGATGGCAAGTGAGCTTGCCCGTGTCGTACCGACTCGTGCTAAGTTGGGTTGGACTATGGTTTGAGTTGGAAATGGACTGGCCGCCCCAACCACTCCATAGTTGCGCGCTCGGTACGGACACTTATGTTATGGGGCCCATAAGTAAAGATAAGTTAAGAAAGAATGTTTTGAAGAAATAAGAAAGCATAATGAAGCATAAATGGTTCATGCATATGCTATGATAAGTTATGATATGCTATAATAAGTGATGATATGCTATGATAAGTGATGACATGCTATGATAAGTTAGGATATGCTATGATAAGTTATAATATGCTATGAAATGTTATGTTACAATATGTTATGATATGTTAGGATATGTTGTGTTTGTGATGTCGCGGTAATTAGTAGTTGTACTTGCTGAGCGAAAGCTCACTGTCTTATGTCTATGCTGTAGGTAAACAACCTGCTAGCAACTGATGATGCAAGATGGAAGGGCGAGGCCTGGCGGACTGTGAAATGTGGGGATCAAGCCGCTACGCGTTTTGAATTCTTATGTAATTATATTATGAGTTTTATTTTACGCTCGAACAACTTTATTTAATATTCGTTATGTTTACGTACGTATCTGTATGTGTAAATTACGTCGTAAAAAAAAAAAAAATTCCGCTGTTTACGTTAGGTATGAAAGTATGAATATATGCATGTATGTACGGTAACGGCCTGTGCTAGGCGGGTCGTTACAGATCTTTAGTCGATCTAATGGTTTATTACGTTAAGTTTGTTATAAGAGATATTTTGTTATGTCGGTCTTGGTCTTTCTACTAAATCTTTGTTTTAGTAAAATTTGGGGAAGGGAGTATCAATTTATTCCTTTTTATACAACAGAACATCTAGGAACAAGAAGATTTAATTGGCAATATCGACATATTACCACCTAGTCCAAAGAAATATGAAAATGAAAAAAAAAAAAGATCTACTGTTCCAATTTTTAATTTTAATATCAGAATAGTGGATATAGTTATGATTCAATGGTTTACTACACATGATTTCCTGGGAATCAATATTATCCATCCATATTCCCAGATGAGGACCTCTTGTCCGGAATTAATTTTATTTTCCTTAAAGTAAAAATGGAAAGAGAAGTGGAGATTTCAGATTGGTGCCAAAAACAAAAACAAAAACAAAACCAAAACGAGTAGATTCTCATTAGAAACACACGCGATATAAAACATTATCGCTCCACTAAAGCACAAAACCTTTTGAACTCTGCTTTTCATTCTACTTAATTTTGTCAATATTATTACAACTTTTCAATCTAAATGTTTCGAGAAAATTTAAAACCAAATGATAGGCGCCTCACACGAAAAAGTTATAGCTGAAATCTTTTTTTTTAGTCAAAAACCACATTTAAATATTTATAATGTTCTTAGGGCATATGAGGAGTAGGACTAATCGGGGCGTTACAATACGTGCATCAAATGTCTAAAAACAATTTCGAGTAAAGATATAAGAGATGTGGTCTACTACAAGACAACTGACATTATATGTCAGAATTTATTTATTAGCTATAGAGTACATTATCACACACGGTTTCCACTACAAAACATGGATTACAGCATACTGCAAAGCCTTGGAGGACAAACATATTGTCCTACAACATATTTTATTCTTATTCTTAATAAGCTACCGGCTACACGATGATAATACTAATTAATTAAGTAGACACGTGGTATTATAGTAGCCGACAGAATTATACTTATGTCGCAGCACATTATTGGTTTTGCACTCAAGGGCCAGAATTAGGCAGGCAACCACGGCTGTACTTTTTGCATCGCTCTTTTGGTGGCTGTTTTCCGTTGCAGTATGGATTACCGGGGTTACTGGGGCCACATGGCTTTGATGGCTTCTTAGGGTTTCCTGTTCCTCCTACGACTCCTTTGCCTGCAAAATTTATATAGTAACTCAAATTAGAGGAACATAACATGTTAATGAGAAACAGGACAAACATAACTAAACATAACTTTCGTCTGGCAAATTAAACCATCAAATTAATCTGCAAAGCAAAAAACTCAAAATCTGAAGAAAGAAAGATTAAGAACTTGCTTGGCACGTGGTAATTAAGACTCTTATTTATGTGGAAAGAATAAGTAAGATTGTTCCTTTTCTCTCTAGCAAATGTTCTAAACATAGTCATCGAACAAGAACCACAACAAAAATCAGCAAAAGGGAAAGTAGTGTTCCTCACCTGCATCTGAAGCTAATTCTCGAGCAAGAAGCGAAGAAGGAAAGAAGAGGAGGGAAGCCAAGAGAAAGCATAGAATGAGATACGCCTTCGTCTTTGGAAATTTGGTTAAATATTTTTGTGTGATAAAAACTTGTCCTCCTTGCTCTTACTTATATAACCAATTCAAGTCACTGTACAAACAATAGGGCCAGTGAAATCATTCATTTTAATTTTGATTATTTTAAGGTATGCAATTTACATCTATACCTAATGGAAATAAAAATTATATCCTAGTGACTTGTAAGGAGTCAATGTCTCTTAGCTAGAAAGTTTATTTTATATGTTTATCACTAGGTACATAACAAAGGTAGTTATAGTGAAGGGTCAATTTCAACCTACAGTAGAAAAATCTGATTCCCTAGAAATTTAATTACAGTTATAAGATAAGCAATAGCCAGGTCATCCCCAAGTCAATTTATACAGTTCTCCAAGAAAAACTACGATTTATTTTCTTTCTACTTTTATATATTTGTTTGTGCCCCTTCGGACGTTTAACATTTTCCTTCCCCAATGTCGTTTTACAATAAGTATTTTTGTTTATACCTATTAATAATAGTATTGTAATAACCAACCTTTTTACAAATTTACGATTTCCTTTTTAAGGAATCGAAAGTTTGTATTATGTATGTTTATATGAAATGCCTGATCTGATTTATCAGAATTATGATTTATGTATGATTTTATTCCGGTCAAAGTTTGATCAGAATAATTTTAGGTATGTTTAAGACAGAACTGCAGTTTTTAAACAGTATGAAATTATACTGTGAAAAACTGTCATTTCGGATAACGAAGCCAAATTAAGTTTGGGATTACTGTAGAAAAATCAAGCACAATATTTAGAGTATTAAGAACCAAGTGGCTTTTAGTTCTAAGAGAAATTTTTACGCAGTTCGGTTAAGTGCAGATAAATTCTGGACTGCAATTCAGTACAACAATACTGTTATTAGTAAAAACAGTATTTGTAAAATCTATATTAGTATGAAATGGACTGCATTTGTGGAAGAAAGCCAAATGGAACTTTAATTAAGGACACCTCACATTATGATCATTACATGATTTATTGGATTTTTAGAAATTATGGAAAGTAAGTTGTATGCATGGACAAGGTTGAAAATTGGTCAACAAGCCACACCAAGTGGGCGGCCACCTCATGGACTCTAGGGGGGCACATATGTTTGCTATTTGAGGACTTAAATGCAACTTAAGCAATAAAAATAATTCTAGGAAATTAAATTAAAATTTGCCTATAAATAGGGTGGTGGGGTTTTGCCTTGGTCCACCTTTGGACACATCACTTTCCTTTAGTTCACAATCTAGTCTCTCCTCCCCCCCTAAAATCCGAAACTAAGAGAGCCAAGGAAGAGAGAGTGAGGTCGGTTTTGAGGTAGAAATCAAGGAGGAAATTTGTGATTCAAGCCTAGATCCTCTTCAAGGTTTTAAGGTAAATCTAGAAAACCCCTTAGCCTTTCATTTGAAGTTTTTATTCAATTATTTAGGTGTATTTTCAGTGGTTATGTATGAGCATAAGCTCACTTATTTTTCATGCAATAGCTTAGTAAAATTAGTATGTGCTTGATTAGTGTTTTGGTAAGCTAGATCTATGTTTTGGTAAGCTAGATCTATGTTTTGATCTATGTTTTTGAAGTTATGCTTTAAATTATGTGTATGCTTAGTAATTGCTTGTTATATGTCCCCACATGTTTAGGAAGCTTTAGGGTATGCTTTTTTGATGTTTATATGGTTGTATGTTGAATTAGAATGAAAAATCAACTTAAACCCTAATTTGGTAAAAATTGTGCTACATGGGTAAATTGGATGAACAAGTGTATGTTAATGGAAATCTCGTGTAATACGCTGCATGTATGATGTAAGCTCACGGTTACAACCGTTTGAGGTAGGGTGTACGTTTTTTTGCGTAACAAACAATAAAAAGAAAATCTGCCAGTTTTCGGACAAAACTGGGCAGCAAGCTGAAAACGAAATTTTGAAGCCCTTAGAGGCAGAATTTGGAAAAAGTTAAAACTACAAAGTTGTAGAAAATTAAAAATCCTAGGGGGTAATAAGGACAGAATTTGAAAAATAAGCTTGAAAGGCTTCCATTTTTATGAAAACCCGAGCCTGGCCAGCCCAGACCCTATGCACGGCCAGGATTTTTCAACGAGGAAAATGAACAGGTTAAGGGCAGAATTAGGTTTTGTGTAAAAAACGAAAGTTTCAGGACTTTATGAGGTCTACAACTTTCATGAAGAAAACCTTTTCAAATTTAAATCAGATCATAAAATAAAACTGAATCTTAAAAACTGAGCAGGAAATAGGCAATCCTGCACAGGATTTTCAAAACAGTGCATGAGCAACAAATTCCTACTCATGCACTGCTAACTGAAATTATTGGACTGTTTTCTATGAACGATTTTCAAAATGTCACAGTTTTACTATTTTGATAAAACAATCAATTTCAGTTTTATAACAATGATTTAAAAAGAATTAAACAAGGTTTTAAAGTATGTTAAGTAAGTTAAGTAATAGGTTAACTATAGTAAGACACATAGTTACCGGATAGGTTACTAAAATTATTATTGAACTAAGTCTATTGAAGGTATACTTATAGTAACCAAATAGGTTACTAATTTTATGTGCTAGGTTTTTAAACCCAATGTTACTTAGGATAACCAAATGGGATACCACTATTGGGTCTTGGTAACCCAATAGGATCCTTAGCCAAATTATGATTGGGCTTATACCCAGGGTTACTTACAGTAACCTAAAAGGATACTATTTAAAAATAACTAACCAAGAATTGTATTAAGTAATCAAACATGATATTGTTTGATTGTTTTTAGGTCTAGTGCCATAAGGTTACATCTAGTAACCGAATAGAATACCATGTTAGTAGGGGACATATAACTAGGGTAAATGTTGAATATTGGTTAGGATACCAACATTTAATATAATGAATTATGGTAAGATATGATGATTCTTACGTCCTTTTTGAAAACAGAAAAGTAACATGTTGTTGCAATTCGTTGGAGTAACAAACCCCAGCTCTAGTATAACCAGTAAGTACAACTCCGCCTATAGCATAGGTTATTTGTTTTATTGATTGCATGTTTTTAAAATTTATGTACTTATGTATGTGATGCATATGATTATGTTTTATTATTGTGACATCATGAAGCATGTTCACTAATAATAATGTACATGATAAGAGTAAGATTAAGTTCAAGTAAGAAACTGTTTTCAAGAAAATGTTTTCAAGTAAGATATTAAGCAGTTTTAAGTCGTGTTGTACCGACCTGCACTAGGTCAGGGTTGGTTCATGGTTTGAGTTGGATAGGGCTGGCCGCCCCAACCATTCCATGGCTGTGCGCCACGGTACGTACACTTATGATAAGTAAGGGCCCAAAATATGCTAACATAAGAAAGCATAATGAAGCATAATTGGTTCATGCATTGTTTAAGTTCATATTGTTTTTGCGGGTAAATAGTTGTACTTGCTGAGCGAAAGCTCACAACTTACGTTTATGCTGTAGGTAAGCTCCCTATTGGCAATACTTGATACAAGACGGTGGGGCATGATAGGACTAACTGTGAAATTACGGGATGGAACCACTACGCATTTTGTGTTTAATTATATGAAATTATTATTTAGTTTAATTAGTTGTATTTCAAAATAAGTTTAATACTTTAATACTCAGATAAGTACGCATATATGTTTATAAGTAATTATATGGTCGAGTTACCTTTTATAATTGTTTATGATGTAGAAAAAAAAATATATATTCCGTTTTTTCCGCTAGTTAAGTAAGTGTTAATATTTATGTAAGATAAGTACGGTAACGGCCTACGTAAGGCGGGTCGTTACAAGTATATTAAATATATTTGACGAAAATATGTGAAAACACTAGTAAAAATTGTGGATTGCACGACGGGTTTTTCCCGTCGTGTAAAGTTTACACGACGGTTCATCAACCGTCGTGTAATCCAGTGTCGTGGTAGATAACACGACGGTTCAGTTACCGTCGTGGTATTTCAATGTTACACCAAGGTGGGGAGTCCTCAAAATCACATTACACGACGGTTCTTGGCCGAACCGTCGTGTAAGGCGGAGATTACACGACGGTTCTTGGCCGAACCGTCGTGTAATGCGGAGATTACACGACGGTTCTTGGCCGAACCGTCGTGTAAGGCGGAGATTACACGACGGTTCTTGGCCGAACCGTCGTGTAAGGCGGAGATTACACGACGGTTCTTGTCCGAACCGTCGTGTAAGGCGGAGATTACACGACGGTTCTTGGCCGAACCGTCGTGTAATGCGGAGATTACACGACGGTTCTTGGCCGAACCGTCGTGTAATGCGGAGATTACACGACGGTTCTTGGCCGAACCGTCGTGTAAGGCGGAGATTACACGACGGTTCTTTGCCGAACCGTCGTGTAATGCGGACATTACACGACGGTTCTTGGCGAACCGTCGTGTAAGGCGGACATTACACGACTGTTCTTGGCGAACCGTCGTGTAAGGCGGACATTACACGACGGTTCTTGGCCGAACCGTCGTGTAATGTGGTGATTACACGACGGTTCTCGTTCGAACCGTCGTGTAATCTTATTTAATTAAAAAAAAATTGGTTTTTTTTTTATTCCCGTGCTAGCCTAAAACTGTATGTTATCAAATTAAAAATACACGATCCAAGTGATCAAATTAAAAATACATACCAATATTTACATTACAAGTTTACAAAACATAATTAATGAATTGTATTACATGGCTAGCCCATTCTCCCCTAATTAAATCCAAATCATCAGAAGTAAAAAATTCTTTACTTTCAAGTACATCAATTCCATTCAACACTATGTCCCTCATAAAACCTAAAATAAAATAACCACATTCAACACTTCCCTCTTGTATAGGACAAGGACGGTTCGAGATTTTGGTTTTATAGTCTTGTCTCCTTCTAATTCCTTCTCCGGCCATAATCTTCCAATCCGATAGGGCCCTAGCAAATTGGTTAAATTCAAACTAAATAATTAAGATACATATAATAATTAAGATTAAAAAAAAATGAACATATTAAAAATTGACTTACATGTTCATTAGCGCCGTAAAATCTTCCCGTTTCTTCTCTCGAAGAGGATCAAAATAAAGGATGAGGTCATCCCATGGGTCAATGACTCCCAAAACCCAATGTCGCCCTCTGTTATGTGGCACAAGATAAAGCCGGCCTTTTAGTGCGTCCCGCAAAAAGCTGATAAGATTGTCGGCTCGGTCTCTCATGCCAGCATCTTCAGTATCTGTCCTCACCGGTGAGATCAAGGTTGGAGACACAAACGCAAACTTGTCAGCTTGCCCGTTAATCCTACATAGTTCCTCCAAATATCTGCATATAAGCGTACCAAAATTGTTACTGTACCTGACATATAGAAGAATTTTTAGATTAAACAAATTATTGAGATAGAATATCGTACCTCATGTAGACTAATATACAATTTGCACTGATTTCTTGTAAATTAATGAACTCATAAATATCTTCATAGCTCAGAAAGACAGGCATTTCAAAGGTCATGATCGTGTATGGTATTGGGACCTCAATCTGATTACCTTGACGCATGGAACTATGGGCATAATAAGCCAAAGGCCTCAACGCAATGCTCATGTTATTAAAGTCGAACAAAGGTTGTCGTTGTTGTTGCACACCTTGTTGTACCTCTGTCCGAGAGTCGATGGTTTTTTTTCCAAGCTTTCTTTGGCGTTTTTTTTTTCCAGATTCTGGGTCAGCAACGTGACTAGGCCCTCGACTCACCTTGTTCATACTCGTGTCGAGCTCGACTAATGTTTTAGGCCAAGCAACAAACCCATTAATAGCATCCTCCACAGTTGTTGCCTCGTACGTCGGTATAGGTAATGGTGCTTTTTTTAATTTTGGCACATTGATTGACACTCGCACGTTCCCTTCCCCCAGGGGAATCCCATGCACCGTTTCGGTGGGAAGGCTCTCCAGCCATGCTCTTCCAAACGCAACAAGCACCTGTCCACCCTGCACTTCATCGATAATATAGAGCTTACACTCCTGACTGTCGACTGCCATCGTTGGCGGATCAGAATCTCCATGTTGTTTTCCTCGGGCAGAGCAAATAGCCTTAACACTGTTGTGTTGGTCCACAGTTGGCACATTGTTGGGATCAACCGACGGCGCCACATCTTTGTTCGCACATAGACCACGCACCAATGCCTTTAATTCTTCTATTTCACGTCTCATTGACTGTACTTCAAGGTCTTTACTCGAACTTCGATTTAGGTTAAAGTACTGAGACGGCTTTACGAACTTTGATTGTCCACGGACACGCCCTTTGTGTTCGGGTCTAGATAATGCATGCGACAATACATCACTAGTGCCAACTGATTCGAAAGTGCCTTGGCTCTCCTGTGTGTTGAACTCCATCTACAAGATAATAAACATAACTCAGTTAAGATTAAGGGTTGTAAGTACATATACTAATGATGAAAAATTCATTGTTAGTTAGCAAACTTACTATCAACTCGCTAGCTTTTTGACATGCTGCATCTTTCAACTCTCCATCAAGTCCCATCTGTTGCTCAAGCCATAAACAATCTCTTTTTACATATTTCCCAGTCTTCTTAAACTGCATGTAATTGAACATTATTAGTATAAATGATGGCATAATGTTCTATACATTAAATGACATATGATTTAGTTTGAACAAAATTAATTGACATACCTTTTCCTGATCGAGCTTCCTATACCCGTCTCGGCCTCCTCTTGATGAGTATTCGTTGTTTGTCCTTATTTCGCTTCCACGATCAGATAGCTGTTGGAATTGGGAGGATGTTCTATACTGAACGAATTACACCCAATCCTCTTCTTCTATATTAGGGTAGTTGTCAATAACTTTTTGCGGCCGTGTCCAAACACTTTCTTCTTTTAAAAATCCTTCGACAAACGTCTTGTACAGATCATGCCGGAAATTCCGTGCAGCTTCACTACATGATTTTATACACGCAGTCCGAAAGCTTCCATCAACGGTGAAAGAAGTAACGGTTTCTTTCCAAATAATATCTTTCACTTGGTCTAAATCACGAGATCGCCAATCTTGTATCCATATTGGAACATGCTCTCGAGCTAGCACACCAATCCAACTCATCAATTCGTCACCGTGCTTTCCTTCCGGTTGTCCTTTCTCGTCAAACGTGACGGGAATTCGTTCACCCCTTTTCCTCGCCATATGGACGCGTTTCATTATAGTTGCCCTTCGCACCCCTTCGACATTTGGATCCGAAGGGTTTTTCCTCCGTGCTCGTCCCTTTTTGGAATGTTCCATTGTAGTCGTTCACCTATAGTTATTGTAAAAAAAAAAAAATACAACAAAACAAAATAATAATTATGTCATACCAATATAATAGAAGCAATTTATATTTAACTACTAAGTACACGATGCATTAATTTTTTAAAAAAACGGCAAAGGTACACAAAGAGGTAGATGTCCGGCCCCCACCACACGGTCGCCAGGCGGCCCCCCCGGGACGGCCAGGGGCGCCAAGCGACGCACACGGGGGGCCAGGCACCCCATACTGGCGCCCGTGGGGGGCACCTGGGGGGCGCCAGGCGCCCCACACGGGCGCCAGGGGCGCCAGGCGCCCCCCAGGTGCCCCCCACGGGCGCCAGGGGCGCCAGGCGCCCCCCAGGTGCCCCCCACGGGCGCCAGGGGCGCCAGGCGCCCCCCAGGTTCCCCCCCACGGGCGCCAGCGGCGCCAGGCGCCCCCCAGGTGCCCCCCACGGGTGCCACGGGCGCTAGGCGCCCCACACGGCCGCCCAAGAGCACGGGCGCCACGGGCGCCATGCGCGGTCTCCACGGTCATATGCCGTTTTGAGTCATTATTTTTGTATTTTCATGGTAGAGAAAGTCATGTAATTTTGCATTAGTTATTCTATGAATATTTATCAAACTCTATTATGTTTTTTGAGAAGAGAAACTCATTATGGCATTTGTCGAGCATGTTGTGTGCGAGAAAAAAGCATGTTCATAAATGTGTGTAAAGTGCCAAATTTGAAAACCAACAAGCCTATTTGTTTCTATACAAAGAGAAATATTAAAAACAAAAACACTAATTTTAAAAAATTGATCTTTAGTGACAAACAACTATACAAAGAAGCAAATGGTTTTTTGTTTATATACGAAGTTACCTTGCTTGTACTTGAAGATGAAAATAAGGCCACACCAAGAAGGAGGCGGCGGTGGCGGCAATGACGGTAGGGCGGGTTGATCGGATTTTAAATTAATAGGAGCGGCGGGTTGGTGAAGGATATGGGCAGTTAAAAAATTTGGAGAATGTGAGGAAGAGTAAAGAAATTCGCGCTCAAATTTGAAGAGAAATGAAAAGGCTATTGTGGTATAAGTAGTGGGTCTTCGCGCGGATTTCGAAAAATGAAATTTGAAAATTTTCAAATTTTTTTACAAAAAAAAAAAATGATTGGACGACGGTCCCAAAGGGACCGTCGTCGTTTCCCACGCAAATGGGAGGAAACGACAATGGTCCCGGGGACCGTCGTCGTTTCCTCCACAGATGGGAGGAAACGACGACGGTCCCGGGACCGTCGTCGTTTCCTCCACAGATGGGAGGAAACGACGACGGTCCCTGGGACCGTCGTCGTTTCCCCATTATGCTGGGGAAACGACGACGGTCCCAGGGACCGTCGTCGTTTCCTCCACAGATAGGAGGAAACAACGACGGTCCCCGGGACCGTCGTCGTTTCCTCCTGAAAATGGTTGAAACGACGACGGTCCAAGGGACCGTCGTCGTTTCCTGGGAAACGACGACGGTCCCCCAGCGGCCCGTCGTCGTTTTCCCACGGTTACCCTTTATTAAACGACGGTTCTTGGACGAACCGTCGTGTAATCCTTGTAATTCTGTTTTTATCCAACACATACACGGCCTTATAACCCTGTGTAGTTTCCAAAAATTACTGATACTATATTATTTATCTTTATGCAAAACTAATTTTCAAAATATATATAGCAATGAACATGTAAAAAAAAATTAAATAATACAATGTTTGTATATATATAATAAAAACAAAATAACTGATGTACAAAATAAATGTCATAATATTGTTCAAGTTTTTTTCTTTTTTCGCTTTGCTTTCTCAACACGTGTCCATTCAACATCTGGTCGAACCAAGTGGGAAACATCATCATCGAATTCGTCGATATCCTCTACCGGTGGCAAGCCCTGTGTGAAAGACGGAATGTCGGAGCCATCTTCCTCATCTTCTTGACCACGGATCAATTTTGGCTTCATCGGCACTACTAAGGACAACTCTACATTACTGGGGTCCGTTGTGTAAAATACTTGGAGTGCTTGTGATGCCATAATGAATGGATCATTTTTGTACCCCAATCGTCTAAAGTCCACCACTGTTATCCCATCATTGTCAATCTTTACGTAATTATTGTCGGCCCATTTGCACTTAAATAGTGCGACATGTAAACCACAATAATCGAGTTCCCAAATATCTTCAATGAAGCCGAAGTAGTTCATAGTTCCATAGACTGGATTCTTGTCCTTTGCAGATGAAATGTGCATGGCTGTAGCATGGATACTGACACCACTATTTTGAACAGGATGCTTCTCATCTCTTTCGCGAGTGTAGAATGTAAAACCATTGACGAAGTATGATGTATACCGTGTAACAATCGTCGACGGACCTCTAGCGAGGTTCATTAGCTCATGCGAAAAGCCACCATTCTGAATGAGAACATGTCTTCGTAGCCACTGACGAAACGTCCGATTGTGTTCATCTTGTAGCAACCTTTCATTTCTTCCTCTTCTTGGATTTCTATCTCTTAGTTCCTGTAGGTGGACCTCAATAAAAGGCTCAACTTCTACCCTATTATGTAAAGTATAGAGACAAGCTTTCTCCCATTCACATCGATTTACCGGCGATGGAATGCCGACGGATAGTCCCTTCCAGTCAATGTTTGTAGGCTTGGGCAAACCAATCGCTTCCGCGGTGGCCAAATATTCAGAGCAAAATTCGACCGATTCCTCCGCAATGTAGCTTTCTACTATACATCCTTCCGGCCTATTTCGGTTCTTGACATACCCCTTCAAAACCTTCATGTACCTTTCAAAAGGATACATCCATCTCAAGTACACCGGTCCACATAGCTTCACTTCCCGGACTAAGTGCACCGTTAGATGAATCATTATGTCAAAAAATGAGGGGGGAAAGTACTTTTCAAGCAAGCACAAAGTCTTAACCAACTCTGACTGTAGTGATTCTAGCGTCAATGGATCAATTACCTTGGAGCATATCGAGTTGAAAAATGAGCATAGCTTGGTAATTGCAAATCTCACGTCCTTCGTTAGAACTCCTCGCAAGGCAAGCGGTAAAAGCTGTTGCATCAATATATGGCAATCATGTGTTTTCATTCCAATCAACCTCATATCCTTCATAGACACCAACCTTTTGAAGTTAGAAGAATAACCGTTGGGCACTTTCACAGAGGCGAGCCACTCACAAAGCTTTCTTTTTTCTTTTCTTGATAAGGTGTACTTCGCCGGAGGTAAATAAGTTGCATTCCCTTTTTTTGTAGGGATCAAGTTAAGTCTAATGTTCAACTCCTTAAGATCCAGCCGTGCTTTTTCACCATCTTTGCTCTTATTAGGAATGTCTAGCAATTTGCCCACTATTGATTCACAAACATTTTTCTCAATATGCATCACATCCAAGCAATGACGAACAAAAAGTGTCCTCCAATATGGAAGTTCGTAGAAGATTGACCGCTTTTTCCAAGGTCCATCAACCACGGGAGTATTGTTGCTTCGTTTTCTTTTCCCGAGCACCACTTCTAAATCCTTAACCATCTCGTAAACGTCGTCGCCCGTCAAAACTCGGGGAGGGGTTCTTTCTTCCGTGTTACCATCGAACGCCTTTTTCTGTTTGCGGTATCGATGATTTTGTGGTAAGAATCTCCTATGTCCAAGGAAAACAGTTTTCTTACCGTTCTTCAATCGGATGGAAGATGTTTCTTTCATGCAAACGGGACAACCGATAGAACTCTTGACTGAATAGCCAGATAGATTTCCATAAGCAGGAAAGTCATTAATTGTCCACATCAACATTGCACGGAGTGTGAATGTCTCTTGACGGTGAGCATCTCTAACTTCTATCCCCTTTTCCCATAAGCTCTTTAGATCATCGATTAGTGGTGCTAAGTACACATCAATGTCATTCCCTGGTTGTTGAGGACCAGATATCAATAAGGTCAACATTAAGAACTTTCGCTTCATGCTCAACTTCGGAGGGAGATTGTAGTTGACAAGTACGACGGGCCAAGTACTATGCCTACTACTCATATTACCATGTGGGTTCATTCCGTCCGCCGACAAACCAAGACGTAGATTCCGTGGTTCCGCACAAAATTCAGGATGATCGGCATCAAAGGTCTTCCATTGTGGTGCATCAGCTGGATGTCTAAGCATGCCATCTTCGACACGTTTATCGTGGTGCCAAGTCAAATTCTTGGCATGCTCGGCATTACGGAATAAACGCCGCAGACGCGGTGCCGGAGGAATGTACCATAACACCTTTGCCGGCACACCTTTGCTGCAATTCGTTGGATTCTTGCCCTTCTTCCATCTTGACTCCTGACAAACCGGACATTCATCCAAATCCTCGTACGCATTTTGGTAAAGGGCGCAATCATTTGGACATGCATGAATTTTTTCATATTCCATTCCCAAACTGCTCAACGCCTTCTTAGCTTCGTACATACTAGCAGGTATTTTATTATCAACCGGTAGAACATCTCTTAGAAATTCTAAAAGAGCCGTGAAACTAGAATTTGTCCACCCTCCCGATGCCTTCATGTTCCATAATTTGACCAATGCGGACAATTTCGTATATTTAGTACACCCGTCATACAAGGGCATCTCGACATCATTCATCATTGCTTCAAATAACTCCGGACGATGCACAAACTGTTCTTCCAAATCATTAACCATATCAAACAAATTATCTCCTACATCTTCCTCACCAATCGGTTCTTTGGCTTTGTTGTTCGATGATGGATTAAAAAACATTTCACCGTGTAAATACCACGTTTGATACGAACAAATAATCCCACGAGCAAGCAAGTGTCTTCTAACTTCATCAACTGGATGAGATCTATGATTTCCACAATCCACACAAGGACATCGAATCTTATCATTCTTCATGTGAGTTTCCGCAAATGACAAAAATTCTTCAATCCCATCTCGATATTTTCTAGTCAATCTATTAGCCCACATCCATTTTCGATCCATTTCCAAGAACCCGACCTAAATCGATATTAAATTTATCATACAAATTATTCAATAATCAAGTTTTTGCATTTAAAAACACAACGTATATTCAACAACTAATCAAACCGAAAAAGAAAAAAAGAGAATATATACCATTATTGACATCTACAATAAATCGCCAATAAAAATCAAATAAATAAAAATAAGAGCAAGTAATAATCACAATACTTACAAAAATTTAATATACGCGAGTGTTGGTTTCGCAGTGGAGAAGACTCGTGTTCGCAGGTGTCTGTGATGTTTTTCGCGGCTGCGCGATAGATCTGTAATTAGATGAAATGAGGGCTGATGAAGGGTAAAAAAGTTAGGAATACACGACGGGTTCTTAAAAACCGTCGTGTAAAGTCGCACTTTACACGACGGTTTTTTGGAACCGTAGTGTAAAGTCGGACTTTACACGACGGTTCTTTGGAACCGTAGTGTAAAGTGGCTCCGCGAGTGCAATTTACACGACGGTTCTTTAGAACCGTCGTGTAAAGTCCGACTTTACACGACGGTTCATTGGAACCGTCGTGTAAAGTTGCTCCGCGAGGTATTTTACACGACGGTTCCTTGAAACCGTCGTGTAAAGTCGGACTTTACACGACGGTTCTTTGGAACCGTAGTGTAAAGTGGTTCCGCGAGACACTTTACACAACGGTTCTTTGGAACCGTAGTGTAAAGTCGGACTTTACACGACGGTTCTTTGGAACCGTCGTGTAAAGTCGGACTTTACACGACGGTTCTTTGGAACCGTCGTGTAAAGTCCATTGTGGAGCACTTTACACGACGGTTCCAATGAACCGTCGTGTAAAGTCCGACTTTACACGACGGTTTCAAGGAACCGTCGTGTAATCTCCGTCGTGTAATATACTTTTTGTAGTAGTGAAACGTCATTTAAGAGTACAAAGATGGAATTGAATTGAAGTGATATGATATATATATATATATATATGTAACGAAATTTTTTTAAATTGAAGATGTAAATTATATTTTTTTAGTACTTGTTAAAAATATTCTTTAAATATTTTTTTACTATTTTAATCTATTCATATAAGAACATTAAATGCACTCGTAATTATAATGTGATCCTTAATTTGGCACCGGCGGAGCAACATTAAGCCAAGGGACATTTTATGATGGATCACAAGGTATTTTTAATAACTAATATAATTGAGAATACTATATGTGTTTTCACTTGAGAAAACTCTTCAATTACAAGGATTAACTATATCTTTCATAGGCCTAATCTGTTAAACAACAAACGCAGTCAGAAGAAAGTCTACGGAATTTTTTGGTAAATCTTTTGTTAATTAGGGATTAATGAAGATTTGGAGTTTCTTTTAAGTAACTTCTTTGGACTTTTAAAAAACCGAGTAGGTCCAAATTTACTAGGAGTTGCATATTCCTTAATTAGCTTTAGCAGTGCTATATGAAATTCAAAATGGATTTTATTTTTATTTTTTATTGTTTTAGTAACGCTCCTCACCTGCATCTGCAGCTAATTCTCGAGCAAGAAGTGAAGAGGGAAAGAAGAGAATGGAAGCAAAAAGATTGCATAGAATAAGATAATATATGCCTTCATCTTAATTTTAAATTTTGGTTCAATATTTGCTCTTTTTTATATTGCTTGTTCAAATGTATGGACCATAGGGCTGGACAAATCAATCATTCATAGTTTATTTTAAGATATTTTAATTACTAGTGGAGAGTTATGTAATAACTAAATTTTCACGACCTTATGTTTTCTTGTAAAGAAACTTGTGCTATGTTCTGAAGGTACTCATGAAAAATCTAAGATTGGTTTTTATTTGAAAATTTTAAGTTCTCATGATGAGACTTAAAAAATGATTGCTTAACCAAGTATGTATCATTTTGAGTAAAAAGGGTAGAAAACTTCACGATTTCATGGTCTTGCATGGTGGTCAAAGTTTGACCTAAAAAGTCAAAGTTTACCTAAAAATTCAACGGTTGACTATAAAAGTCAACCATATGATGATACTGTTTTATGGTCAAGCAGTATGGAAAATATTCTGCGAAAAACCATTTTACGGACAAGATAACAAGATTAAGATTTAAAATCGCCTTAGAAAAATCAAGCACATAAATTAGAGTATCTTGGGCCAAAGGACTTCAAGTTATAAGAAAATTTTTATGCAGTCAAATTTTACGCAGATAAATTTTGGACTGCGTAGGAGCATAACAGTATTGTGTGCTAGTGAGCACAGTACTAGAATATCTGTATTGGCATTAAAGTGAACTGCATTTAAAGAAAAAAGGCCAAACAAGCCCTAATGGTGATTACCTCATCACCTTTTTGATTAATGACATCATATTGGGAATTAAGAAAAAAATTGGATAATCTTGGACTCTTCTAGAGCATGAGGTGGCCGGATTTCTTGGGGTCAAAATAGAATTAATTTTGTCCCAAGGACTTGTAGGAAAAAGGTGAACCAAAGTTATTTGCAAAGAAGTCCAAAATTTCACCTATAAATAGGCCAAAGGGGGGGGGGCGGATTTTGGCTGAAAAAATTGGGAAAAAGTAGCCAAATTCTTGCCAAATTCTCTCTCAAAATCCGAAATCTTAGGGAGAGCAAGAACCAAGAGTGTTTAGGGTGATAGGATAGTTAGATTTTTGGTGTGGAACCAACAAAAATTGGAAGAAAAATTTGAAACCCATTTGTGGCTCTAGGGCCGGCTGTGGAAGGAAGAGAAAGAGAGGAGAAGAAGAGTTGGAGTGGCCGGATTTTGTGTGTTGGAGTGGCCGGAAATCTAGAGCAAGGGTGGTGGAGAAAATTTGGAGCCAAACAAGCCAAGGAGGCCGGTTTGGTGGAGACAAGGAAAAGCAAGCAAATCCTAGCCAAACCCTTGAACCTAATTGAGGTAATTTCTTTTAAAGCCCTAAGTTTCTCAATTTAAGTCTTGATTGAGGAATTTAAGTGTATTTCCCCTAAGTTTGTAAGAGCATAAGCTCAAATTTAAGTTATGCCTAGGTTAAATCTAGAATTGTGCTTGATTTGAGTTAGGGTGGTTTGATTTTCCTTTTATGAGGTTGCATGGCTAAATGTTTAGATTACATGCCTAGTTATGTGTGATTGCATGATGGATGAACAATTATATGTCCCCACAATATGCCAAGCATGATGGATATGTGTATGTTAGGTTGCTAGAAATATGTTATGAATGATTTGTGCAACCTAAAATCAAGCAAACCATAATTGGTGTAATTTAAGCAATAGATTGCATGGATTTGATTGATAATGTGTTTAAAGAAAATTTACGTTAGAAAGACGTTGTGTGACTGATTTTAGGCTCCCGATTCGGTCGGTTGAGGTAGTGTGCACGTATTAGGGCGTAAAACAAGTTTCAAACCAAAACTGCCATTTTCGGGTAAAAACTGGCGAGTTTCTGGAAAAGTAAATTTTGGGGCCCTTAGAGGCGGAATTTGAGAAAACTTAAAACATGAAAGTTGTTCGGAAGGGTTTTTCCTAAGGGACAGCTCGGACAGTTTTCCAAAATAAGGCTCCAAAGGCCTTCGTTTTGACAAAAACCCGAGAGCAAGAATTCCTGGGCGAGTCAGATTTGTGCTCTCGGTCTGGGAACTTTAACAAGGAAAATGACTAAGTTAAAGGCAGAACTGGGTTTTTCTTAAAACACGAAAGTTATAGGATATTTCAAGATGTAAAATTTTTTTGAAGAAAAGTTTTTCAAATTCGATTTGGATTTTTAAATAAAATCAGATTTCAAAAACTGTGCAGGAGACAAGAAAATTCCTGCACAGGATTTTCCAAAACAATACAAAAAAGTGATATTTTTGCACATACGCCAAGAAATTGACTGTGGAAGACTGTTTCAAAGGCAGTCTCCAACACTTTATTATTTTTATGAATATTACTAAAAAAAAATTACAATTTTATATAAGATTGAGCAAGGGATTTTCAAAGATTGAGTTTTTCAAAAAAAGAAAAGAAAATGGGTTTGTAGACCAAAGTTAAGTTTTAACTTAAGCCAGTTAAGTTTTTAAACTCAAGGGTAATTTAAGGTAACCCAATAAGATATTATACAGTTAAGGGTAGGGACATATAAGTGTTGGTTGTATTACCAATAGTTTTAATACTTACCTATGTCCTTTATTATAGCAGAAGATAACCTGCTGAGGTGTCCTGATTTGAATCAGCCCACTATCGGACATAGCAAACAAGGTAAGTACAACTCCGTCTACAGCATAGGTTTTTTTTTGGGTTGTAACATGGTGTATGATACAATGTATGTTATGTGCTATGAATTGAAATATCAAGTAGATGACATGACTAAGATATGATTACAAGTTATATTCATGTGATATCATGAAGCATGTTCACAAATAATAAGAACAAGGTCAAGATGACAAATAAGTATGATGGCAAGCGAGCTTGCCTGTGACGTACCGACCCGTCCAAGGTCGGGTAGGACTGTGGATTGAGTTGGAAATGGATTGGCCGCCCCAACCACTCCATAGTTGCGCGCCCGGTACGGTCACTCATGATAAGGGGCCCACAAGCAAGTTAAGGAATGAAAGTATATTAAGAAGACATGATAAAATAAGCATAATAAAACATAATTGGAGCATGCATGATTATAATATGTTATGATATGCTATGTTAAGTTTATAATTGATTGTGTTGCGGATAATATAGTTGTACTTGCTGAGCGAAAGCTCACATCTTACGTCTATGCTGTAGGTAAACAACCTACTGGTGATTTTTGATACAAGATGGTGGAGTTGGCGGGGCAACTGTGAAACAAGGGATAAGCCGCTACGTCTTCTGTAAATTCATGTTTAATATTGTATGTTCATATTATTCTAAACAGTACTCCTATAGTAGAAAAAAAAAAAAAAACAAAAAAAAAAAATTTCCGCTATATTTGTTAAATAAATAAGTATGTAAGACAAGTAAGCATGTATATATGTACGGTAACGGTCCGTGCTAAACGGGTCGTTACAGAGTTGGTATCAGAGCGGTTCCCTGCTACCTAATTTCACAGTTCGCCTGCCATCGCCACCATCATTGTAAGTTAAAGTTAATTTATGCGTAAATATTTATTATGTGATTATGGTATGTAGATTCGTCGATATGGATTCGAGTCAAGTAGATGCGGACCGAGAGGCTATATCATCGTTCTATGAGGCACATCCGTTATCATTTGACGGTACGAGTCGCACGATATCCCTGGGAGCATGGTTGTATGACATGGAGCTAATTTTCCGTACTAGCCATATCCCGAATCGCGTTCAGGTTTCGTTGGGTAGTCGATGTTTGAGTGGCGACTCCCGTCTTTGGTGGATATCAGTAGGAGAGCCACAGCTACCCAGCCGGACTTGGGTACATTTTCGTACGCTGATGATTGGACGGTTTGGACCGATACTGGATTACGGGCCAGGAGTGCCTCAGCGTGATCCCAACATTTATAGAGATATGTACGACATGCGATACCACAGCTATACACTTGAGTGGCATGTATATCCTCTTGAGACCATGGCCCATTACTGCATGAGATTTCAGGAGGCCATGTTGCCCTACGTTTCTCAGGATATAGACCACCCTGTGTTGGAGGCGTTGACGGTTTTGCGAAACGGCTTACCTGGTCGTATTCGCCAGTATGTCCCTTTTCCCACACCCAGGATGACTGTGGAGCACATGATTGAGGATATTTTACAGGCTGAGGTGCGCGCTGACACCGAGCAGATGGGGGCCGCTGAGGGTGATCATCAGGCACCCGTAGACGACGCTGGCATAGGGGAGCCATTACACGAGGTAGGTCCAGCACCCCCAGAGGAGCCGATCCCCGCAGTTCCAGAGCAGGAGATGCCAGCCCATGAGGCTGAGGAGCAGGAGGATGCTGAGGGTGACCCGGAGGTCGGAGACCCGGAGGAGGACGATATTATGGTTATACCAGGAGATCCACCAGCAGATCCTATTATCGTAGATATCTCCAGCGAGGAGGATGATGTTGAGGTTATACCAGCAGATCCACTAGCAGATCCTATTGTCATAGATATATCTAGTGACGAGGAGGGCGACGACGAGGATATGGAGCCGGCGCCCGAGTCAGAGCAGGCGGGATGGTTAGAGGATCAGGAGGATTTTGTTGACGACCCAAAGGAGATCCTTTTCGATGACGGAGATTGGGAGATCGACTCCGACGCAGCCGCCTAGATGACGATAGAGATCATTATTTTGATCGTTCGTGTATATTTATTTTGACCTTAGGACTAATATGTACTCGCTTATTTCTTTTTGGATAATAGGCTTGTACTGATGTATGATGGAAAGTGGTAGCCACTTCCATCGCCATTTTTGACTATGTATGATGGTGAAGTGTTAGACACTCCCATTACCATTTTGTCCATGTATATAAAATACGATGAAACAGATATGTATTTACAGTATGGTAAGAATGATGTAACAATCTAGTATATATTATTTTGGTAAATATAATGTACTTTTTGTAAGTATCCAAGAAACATTTCAAAAATCATGTTATGTTATGATCACAAGAATCATGTTATGATACGTTATGATTATGTAAGCCATGTTATGATACGAATGATTGTGTTATGATACGACGTATTACGATATGATGTATAATGAAAGAAAGGATACTACTAGTTTGATAATATCTTTTCTTATGGTTTAATAGGAAATAAAAGATGGTACGCCCTCGCAAAACAATACCTGTGAACCAGAATCCACCTGCACCGGATCTAGCAACTGTTGTAGCAAATTTACAACGACAGTTACTTGAGCAGCAGCAGGAAACGAATAGATTCCGGGAGCAGTTAGCTCAAATCAATCAGAGACCTCAGGCTAACGAGGTTCCCCCTCAGAATAACCAAGTGCCTCCAGTAGTACCTCCGGTACCTGATGTTCAATCCGAGGTTTAGCCAGAGGCCCCAGTAGCACCCATGGGGGTACAAGCGAACTTACCTCCCATATGGGAAGATCTGCTTTATGAGAGATTTAGGCGGATGAAAGCGCCGGAATTCGAGGGACCAACAGATCATATCGCCGCTGACAATTGGTTGATTGACATCCAAGTTATTTTGGATTTCATGCGGTTGACAGAGCAGGAAAAAGTTCTCTGTGCCTCCTTCGCCCTCAAGAAAGACGCTAGACACTGGTGGATGACCGTCCAGATGCGTCGCGACGTTACGACCATGAGTTGGCAAGATTTCGTGTCAGAGTTTCGAATGTTGTATTTTAACAGAGAAATCCTGGCAGCCCAGCAGGATGAATTTACTAGTTTGAGACAAGGAACGATGACGGTAATGGAGGCTATTAATAAGTTTGAGCAGTTAGCCCGATTGTGCCCGGAATTGGTGCCAGGTGAGACAGAAAAAGTCAGATTGATGATGAAGATGTTCCGGTCAGATATCGCCAAACAAGTCAGTGCTGGTGATAGTCCACCTACTCGGGTGTCCGATTGTA
Source organism: Ficus carica (assembly GCA_009761775.1). Classification (NCBI taxonomy): domain Eukaryota; kingdom Viridiplantae; phylum Streptophyta; class Magnoliopsida; order Rosales; family Moraceae; genus Ficus; species Ficus carica. The sequence continues at coordinate 8,921,731 of CM019743.1, read as the reverse complement.
TAAGTCGAGCTATAAGAGCAGAGTATTGGATTAACCGAGACAAAGAAGAACGGGCTCAGTTTTTTAAAGCAAAAAGAGAAGAAAAGGTCATGGGGAAGCAGGCACAACCCCGTCAAAATTCTGAAATGAATCGGAAAGGTCAGCCCCGCAATTTTGCTCAAGGTTCTAAACAGTTTGAAAGGAATAAACGAAAAGAAAACTCTACTGGCCAGGGTCAGCAAAGGAACTACCCTCAGAAAAAGATTGCACGTGGAAATGAGGGTAATGGCAATAGCTACCCAGTGTGTACCAAGTGCGGGAGAAAACACCCGGGAGTATGCCGAATGGGATCAAATGCTTGTTACCTCTGTGGCAAGGAGGGTCATTTTGTGAAGAATTGCACTTTGAATACCCAAGGTCAGAATCCTTCATATCCAAGCCGGAACACCAACAGCCGGTTGCATGCGGTCCAAGCAAAGCTCGAAGGACCCACAATCACTCAAGGCAGATTAGAAGCTCCTGAACCTCAAGCCAGAATCTACGCATATACAAAGGGGGATGCAGAAGCCGGAACTTCGCATGTGGTGACAGGTCAGATTTCTATCGCCACCTATGCTGCAACTGTTTTATTTGATTCCGGTGCCACCCACTCGTTCATATCGTTGGAATTTGCTCAGAAGATAGGGAGAGGTGTGGATAGTTTAGAACAACCTTTCAAAACCTCTCTGCCATCCGGAGAAATTTTGTGGTCCAATTTTTGGATACGAAACACATCCGTAGGAATTTGTGGTAGAGAATTATATGTAGATCTCATCGCAATCAAGCTTCAGGACTTCGATGTGATCTTAGGGATGGAATTTTTGAGTAAATACAACGCCAAGATTTACTGCCGCAAGAGGTGCGTGACGTTCAACCCTTACGGAGAAGTAGAGTTCAACTTCTATGGTCAGTCTCGGAGTCCAGCAACTCGATTCGTTTCAGCAATAACGGCTTGAAAAATGTTAGCTAATGGTTGTCAAGGATATTTAGCTAACATGGTGGACAAGGATCAAGAAATGGAGCTAACACTGGAAGATGTTCCTGTTATAAAGGAATTTGTAGATATTTTTCCGAAGGATTTGCCGGGACTTCCACCAGAAAGGGAAATTTCTTTCGAGATTGAGTTGCTACCTGGAGCTGCACCAATGTCGAAAGCCCCCTATCGCATGGCACCAGCTGAGCTGAAAGAGCTTCAAGTGCAGTTGCAAGAACTGCTCGACAAAGGATTCATCCGACAAAGTTACTCTCCGTGGGGAGCACCCGTTTTGTTCGTCAAGAAGAAGGATGGATCATTGCGAATGTGCATCGATTACCGTGAACTGAACAAGATTACAATCAAGAATAAATATCCCCTTCCAAGGATTGACAATCTTTTCGATCAACTCCGAGGAGCAGTTGTGTTCTCAAAAGTCGATCTACGATCAGGGTACCATCAGCTCAGGATTAGGGAGGCGGACATCTCCAAGACAGCTTTTCGCACACGATATGAGCACTATGAGTTTTTGGTTATGCCCTTTGGATTAACCAACGCTCCAGCTGCCTTTATGGATCTTATGAACCGAGTATTCAAGGAATATCTGGACAAGTTTGTCATTGTTTTTATCGACGACATCTTGATCTATTCAAGGTCCAAGGAAGAACATGCGCATCACCTTCGGATGGTAATGGAAATGTTGAGATGTAATCAGCTTTATGATAAGTTCACGAAATGTGAATTTTGGCTGGAGAAAGTTCATATCTTAGGGCATGTTGTGTCGAAAGAAGGAATTTCTGTAGATCCTGCGAAAGTGGAAGCGGTCAGTTCATGGCCGGTACCCAGGAGTGTTACGGAAATAAGAAGTTTTCTTGGGTTTGCCGATGCTACCGACGATTCGTCGAAGGATTTTCCAAGATTGCCGCACCACTTACCGCGCTTACTCGAAAGGATAAAAAGTATGAATGGACTCAGAAGTGCGAGGAGAATTTCCAAGAGCTCAAGAAAAAGCTGACAAGTGCGCCCGTGTTAATAATCCCTGATGTAGATGCGGGAAATTTCGTAATTTATAGTGATGCCTCCAGAAACGGATTAGGAGCTGTCCTGATGCAAAATGGGAAAGTAGTAGCCTATGCGTCAAGACAATTGAAGAATCACGAGCAGAACTATCCCACGCACGATTTGGAATTGACAGCGGTAGTTTTCGCACTCAAGATATGGAGACACTATTTGTATGGAAACAAATGCGAAATCTACACTGACCACCAGAGCCTCAAGTATATTTTTACTCAGAAGGAGCTCAACATGAGACAGCGTAGATGGCTGGAACTTGTAAAGGACTACGATTGCGAGATCCTTTATCACCCTGGAAAAGCAAACAGGGTAGCGGATGCTTTAAGTAGGAAATCCTCGGGCATGCTAATGTCTATCGAAGCGTTTCCTAAACCACTACAAAAGGAGATTTCTGAGTTCAACCTGGAAATGATCACGGGGAAATTATCTTCTCTGACTCTTCAGTCTGATCTATTGGAATCCATCAAGACGCATCAAGGAAAAGATTCGTTTTTGCTAAAGGCACAACTTTTTGGCGGAAAGAGCAAGGAGTTCAAAACCTCTGCCGATGGTGTTGTTTATTTCAAGGAAAGAATCTGCGTTCCCGACTTTGAATTTCTAAAGGATCAGATCATGTCTGAGGCACATAAGACGCCATACTCGGTACATCCCGGAGCTTCCAAGATGTACAAGGATCTCCGAGAGAACTTTTGGTGGCCAAAAATGAAGAACGAAGTAGCAGATTTCGTGTCAAAATGCCTAACTTGTCAGAAAGTTAAGGCTGAACACCGACATCCTGGAGGAGAATTGCAGAAAATAGAATTTCCTGAATGGAAATGGGAGCAAACTACTATGGATTTTGTAGTAGGATTACCCAGGACGGTGAGTGGAAATGACACAATTTGGGTTGTGGTGGATAGATTGACCAAATCAGCCCACTTCATTGCGATTAAAGCCACCTTTTCAGTGAAAAAATTGGCTGAAGTCTACGTATCTCAGATTGTTAGGCTGCATGGAGTACCAAAATCGATCATTTCAGATCGTGACGGACGTTTCACCTCTCGATTTTGGACCAGTGTTCACAATGCCATGGGGTCAAAACTGAAGTTCAGTACAGCTTTTCACCCCCAAACTGATGGCCAGTCGGAACGAACCATCCAAACATTGGAAGATATGCTGAGATCATGTACTCTGGATTTCAAAGGAAACTGGGATCAGAAGTTACCGTTGATCGAATTTTCTTACAACAACAGTTATCACGCTTCGATTGGTATGGCACCATTTGAAGCCTTATATGGAAGAAAATGTCGATCTCCCATCCACTGGCAAGAAGTTGGACAAAAGCAGCTACAAACAACAAACTTCATCAAGAAGACCTCTGAAGATATCAAGAAGATTAAGCAGAGGCTCGACATAGCTTTTAGCAGACAGAAAAGTTATGCCGATAAACGTAGGAGACCCTTGGAATTCCAAGTTGGAGATGCCGTATTCATTAAGATTGCTCCTATGAAAGGGGTAATGAGATTTGGCAAAAAGGGGAAGCTCAGTCCGAGATATACAAGACCGTTTGAAATCCTTGAAAAGATTGGGAAAGTAGCTTAGAGGCTTGCTTTACCGCCAGAATTAGCTGCAATGCACGATGTTTATCATGTCTCCATGCTAAAAAAGTATGTACCAGATCCGTCGCATGTGCTTAATCAAGAACCGGTGGAAGTTCAAACGGACTTGACATACGAAGAAAAGTGTAATACCTAGATTTTTCAATGTTACTATTTCTTTTTAAAGAAATTAAATGTATACCATCAAGGTATTATTAAAAGAGAAGCTCGGTTAAGAGTTTTCTTACATATTATGAGTTTTCAGGATCAATAAAACTCAAAATGGACTATGTAGATTAGCAACGGACCTTTTAAGACAAAAAGGGACGAAAAAAGTACATGATTTTACGAAAGTCAAAATTTGACCGAAAAGTCGACTTTGACCAAGAAAGACAAAGTTTGACCAAGAACGGTCAAAGGAGTGACTTTGCAGTATTGTGTAATAAAGAATACTGTAATAACCGTCTTTACGGTTGAGATAGCATAAATAGGCTTTGAAAACCACCTTAGAAAATCAAGCACACCTAGTAGGAATTAAAGACCAAAAGGGCTCGGAAGTATAAGAAAAATTTTATACAGTCCATTTTTACGCAGATAAATTTTGGACTGCAGTCAAGTAAAACAGTACTGAATTATACTGTGTATTAGTAAACACAGTATTAGATTTATCTGTGTTAGCTTAAAATGGGTTTGCTTTTCAAAAATTAGCCAAACAAGGCCTTAGGATGACATCATATACCTTTTAAATTATGACATCATCCTTATTTGGAATTATGACATCATAATTCCATGAACCAAGCCTTGAATGACAAGTGTCTTGTTCTAGAAAAATTTTTGCTTCTTCCACAAGGGAATGGCCGGCCACCTTGCATGCCAATTGGCAAATTTTTCAAAAATTTAGGGGTCAAAATTGAATTTTAAAAAGTTCTCCTTTTGCCTATAAATAGGGGTGGTCCTTATTCATTTTTCACAACATCTAGCCAAACTCTTGCCATTTTTCTGCCCATCCAAAACCGAGAAAGAAAGTGAGAGGGAGCCAAGAAAAAAAATGAAAATTTTCCTAAACCAAGCTTAGGTTAGTGTTCGGTTTGCAAGGGAAAGCTAAGGGGAGAGTTTGAGAAATTTTCCCAGCCTTTTCTAGGCTTGCTGCCGAGTGTTTAAGTGCAGGAAAAACCAAGAGAGAAACTAAAAATTTAAGGGGAAAAGTTAGGGTCAATTCGGGTTTGATTCAATCAACCGAAAACAAGTTTTGAGACCATTTTTTTTGGTCTAGGGCAGCCACGGTTTTGAGCAAGGGAAAGCAGTTAAAAAAACTGCAATTTTAGTGTTTCAAGGGTGGTGTGGCCGAGCCTTAGGTGAAGGACAAATCTTGAGGCCAAACCAAATTTTTTTTGGCAACTTGGTGTGGTGAAAACCGTGTGTGGTGTGGAAGTTTTTGGACCCAAACCCTAGCCTTGAGCCAAGGTAATTTCTTTAGCTCAAACCTTTTCAATTAAGCTTCAATTTGAAATTTATTTGTATTTCAAGTTGAAATTTGTAAGAGCATAAGCTCAAGTTTTCTTTGCCCTAGATTGGTTAGGTGTGGTGCTTGATTTAGGGTTAAGGGTGGTCTGGTTTAATAGCTTTGATTTGGTTATGTTTATGCTTGTTGATTGATAGGTTGCATGCTAGATGTGAATGGTTGTATGCCCCTGATTTTTGGTCCACAATCTGCCCTAGGCAGTGCATGTTGGACTGCTAAGTTTAAGGGTGAATGGATGATGAATGGTTTGATTGTAATGCAAAGTTAGAACCATGCAAACCTAGGCTAGGTTAATGCGGGTTCTGGTTTGCATGGGCACGTTTGGGTTGCATGTTGGTTCATATGGGACGTTAGAAAAGCTGCATATATGCTATCTAGGCTCCCGCGTGATCGGTTGAGTTAGATTACACGAAATAGGACGTAAAACGAACTTAAAACCGAAAACTGCCAGTTCGGGTGCCAACTGGCCAGTTTCGGGAAAAGTGAAATTTGAGGCCTTTAGAGGCCGAACTGGGTAAAACGTAAAACATAAAAGTTGTTCAGAACGAGTTTTCCTAGAGGGTAGCTCGGGCAGAATCCCAAAATGAGGCTCCAATGGTCTCCGTTTTTACAAAAATCCGTGGCTAGTCTGCCCAGACCCAGTTTACAGGATCAGCCAGATTTTAACAAAAACTGACGCAAATACAAGCAGAACTGGATTTTTCTCAAAACACGAAAGTTTTAGGATTTTTCAAGAGCTAGAACTTTCATGAAGATAACTTTTTCAAAATCAGAATGGATTTTTAAACTGACACGGTTTTATAAAGATTGTACAGGGAATAGGAAATTCCTGTACAGGATTTTCTAAAAACAGTTCCGAAAAATTATATCTTTTCCCAAAACCACTGTTTTGACTAGGGAAACTGTTCCAAAGGCAGTTTCCAGCCCTAAATGATTTTTCAAAACCTATTTCAAGGATATGAATTTTTATGAGTTATGTAAAAGATTTTTGAAGTTAATTTACCCAAGTTTCCAAAGAAATGGAAAATGGATTTTTTAAACCAAACTGGGTAAGTAAAATGATTTCGGGTAATAACCGGAAATAATATCCAAGTTACTAGGCCAAGGCCTAGAGCTCAAGTTTGACCCATATAGGGTTAACTTTGATAGATCAAGAGTCTAATAATAATTAACCTTAAGGGTTAGGCAAGATAACCCTAAAGGATACTAAGATTAATAAATTGGGCTAAGATATAGGGTTAATTAAGGAAACCCAATAATTATAATAAAGCCCAAGGTTAGGAAGGTAACCTAACCCTAACAGTATGTATAGGGTTTAGCACATGAGGTTACCCAACGTAACCTCTTAAAGAATTAATTCATATTTAGTTGCTATTAATAATAGGGTTACTATTTGTAACCCAGTAAGACATCTAGTATTGGGGACATACAATTAGGATTATGTAAGCATGTTGGTTAGATTATCAACATTCCGCAATACTAACTAAAACCTCACCTATGTCCTTCAACCAGCAGGAGGGAACCTGCAGCTGTACTCAGAAAAGAAGCGGCATAACGCAGGACATAGCAAGAGAGGTAAGTACAACCACCGCCTACAGCATAGGCTTTGTTGTGGTACTTGCCTAAGTATGTTAGATGTATGCTAGGAATGTATGTTATGCAGTTGTTGATGCTATGTTATGTTGTTGTTGTTGCTATGTTATATTGTTAATGCTAAGTGATGTTATTGTTGTTATGTTATGTTATTGATATGCTATGCAATATATCATATGTTGTATGCTAGGTTATGTAGTATGATAATTTAAGGTATGTTTATGATGAATGTTATGTTATGATTACATGAAGCATGTAAGTATAAGAGCACGAAGCATGTTCACGAAATCTTATAAGAATAATAAGATCAAGTATGACATGACAAGATGAAAAGAAAGTACGATGGCGAGCAAGTCGCCTGTGTTGTACCGACCCGAGTAAGGTCGGGTTGGACTATGGTTTGAGTTGAAAATGGTTTGGCCGCCCCAACCACTCCATAGTCGCGCGCCCGGTACATACACACAAGTAAGGGGCCCATAAGTAAAATAAGAAATGAAAGTAAGTGAAGCATGAATTGAGCATAAAATAAGCATAAATGGACCATGCATTATGACATGAATGTTATGTTATGATAAGAAATGATATGATATGCATGATAAGTTAAGCTAGAATATGTAAGGTTAAATTATGTTTGTTTTTATCGCGGTATAGGAGGTTGTACTTGCTGAGCGAAAGCTCACTGTCTTACGTTTATGCTGTAGGTAAGTAACCGTCAGCAATGGTTGATACAAGATGGAAGGGCATGGCGGGGCAAACTGTGAAATGTGGGAAATCTAGCCGCTACGCGTTTTGTTCTTTATGAATTTATGTTATAGTGAATATTTTTGATAAAGACACTTTTATATGTTGCACTTATATGCCATATATAAAAAATAAAAAAAATAATTTCCGCTGTTTTCGTAAGTATGTAAGTAAGTATAAGAAGTTCAGTATGTAAGTATGTATGTATGGTAACGGCCTATGCTAGGCGGGTCGTTACAGAGTTGGTATCAGAGCGGTTTCCTGCGATACGATTTCACAGTCTGCCTGCCATCGCCACCATCATTGTAAGTTAAATTTATATTTTATGTATATGCGTAAGTATTTATGATTGGATTATGCTATGGTAGACGCATGGATATGGACCCCGCACGAATCAATGCGGATCGCGCAACGGTTGTGGCATTTTACGGATCACGTCCTCTTTTATATGACGGTACGGGACGATCGGTCACGGTATCAGCTTGGTTGTACGATATGGAGATGATTTTCTATACCTGCCACATCGTGGACCGTTTACAGGTCTCGCTAGCTAGTCGTTGCCTGATCGCGGACGCTAGGCTATGGTGGATGACCTACGGAGAGCAGCAGATGCCCAGTCGAACGTGGGCACATTTTTGTGCCGTAGTACTTGCACGATACGGGTTGATTCCTATGGGAAGGTCCGGCGACGATGGACAGTACCGAGATCCCGAGATCTATCGGGACATGCATTGTAACGACCCGCCTAGCACGGACCATTACCGTACATACATGCATACATAACTTGTTTTACATACTTATTTATTTAACAAATATAGTGGAAATTTTTTTTTTTCTACTACTGAAGTACTTGTTTGGAATAATATAAACATAAAATATTAAGCATAATTTTACGGAAGACGTAGCGGCTTATCCCTTCTTTCACAGTTGCCCCGCCAACTCCACCATTTTGTATCAAAAAGCGCCAGTAGGTTGCTTAGCTACAGCATAGACATAAGGCATGAGCTTTCGCTCAGCAAGTACAACTAATTTAACCGCAACATAAACAATTATAAACTTAGCATAGCCTATCATAATACATTCTAATCATGCATGATCCAATTATGCTTTATTATGCTTATTTTATCATGCTTTCTTAACATCCTTTCATTCCTTAACTTGCTTATGGGCCCCTTATCATGAGTGACCGTACCGGGCGCGCAACTATGGAGTAGTTGGGGTGGCCAATCCATTTCCAACTCAATCCACAGTCCTACCTGACCTTGGACGGGTCGGTACGTCACAGGCAAGCTTGCTTGCCATCATATTTATTTGTCATCTTGACCTTATTCTTATTATTTGTGAACATGCTTCATGATGTCACATGAATATAACTTGTAATCATATATATTAATCATGCCATTTATTTGATATTTCACATCATAGCACATAACATACATTGCATCATGTTATAACCAAAAAGCCTATGCTGTAGGCAGAGTTGCACTTACCTTTCTTACTATGTCCCCCTTGATGCTGTTCTCTTACTGGGCACAGCTGCAGATCTTCTCCTGCTTGAATAGGGACATAGGTAAGAGTCCAATTCTCATTGTGCAGTGTTGGTGTCCTAACCAACATGCCTACGAATTTCTAGTTGTATGTCCCCGATACTTGATATCTGATTTGGTCACAGAAAGTCATCTTATCGTTTGTGAGTAATCATTCTTTGCTTATTTCTTAAGAGATTACGTTGGATAATCCGTTAGGCTAAATCTTTGATAAATTGTTGGGTTCCTAAAAAAACTTAGACTTTGGGGCTAAGCCTGCTAACTCAGGTATTATCCTTGGTTATTGTCCGTAATTGGCTTGATTACAAATTTTATCTTAAGAAACTTTATTTTCTTATCCTTTTTGCCATTTTGAAAAATTTAACTTTAAATCCCTTTAATATTTTTGTAACCATTTCAAATCTTCAAAACAAATCTTTATAAAGGTCATTTAAGATTGAGAACTGCCTTTGGGGCAGTTTTAAGCAAAAATACAGTTTTTTTTTCGAAAACTGTTTGTAAAACTCATGTGCAGGAATTTTCGGTTCCCTGCACACTCTTCATAAAACAATACCAGTTTATAAATCCATTTGGAATTTGAAAAACTTGTCTTCACGAAAGTTGTAGTTCTCGAAAAATGCTAAAACTTTTGTGTTTTACGAAAAATCCAGTTCTGCTTATATTTGCGTTAGTTTTTGTTTGAAACTGGCTGATCCTGAAAACTAGGTCTGGGCAGACCAGCCACGTATTTTTGTAAAAACGGAGACCATTGGAGTCTCATTTTTAGATTCTGCCCGTGCTGTCTTCTAGGAAAAATCGTTCCGAGCAACTTTCGTGTTTTACAATTTATCCAATTCGTCCTCTAAGGGCCTCTAATTTTTACTTTCCCGAAACTGACCAGTTTCGAATCCGAATTGGCAGTTTTGGTTGTTAAGTCCGGTTTACGTCCTATTTCGTGAAATCTACCTCGACCGATCACTTCGGGAGCCTACATGGCAAACACACAGCGCTTCTAACGTCCCACATGAACCCATAAGCTGTCCAATTGGATCCATGCAAACCAAATTCAAAAGCTCAAAGCCTAGGTTTGCATTGACCCTAACTTGTTGCATACAACACATAAAAGCATCAAACTTTGCTCCCTAAACTAGCATGCTTCAAGCACTGCCTAAGGGCAGATTTTCTGACCAAACTAGGGGACATACAACCCTAAACATCAAGCATGAAAATTCATCACAAATAAACACAAACAATGCAAGAATTCAAGCCATACACCCCTAGATCTACAAATCAAGCACATATCACAAACTTAGGGCATAAAATGGGAAATGGACTTATGTCCTTACAACCAAATTGAACTACTTTTTATCCTTAAATTTGAACTTAAATAAGAGAGTTAGGGCTCTAGATTTTTACCTTAGACCAAAGTCAAGTTTGGTCACAAAATCTCTTCCTCCCCCTAGCTCCCTTGGCTCACGGCCACTCCTCCAAATAGCACTAAAAATTTTCGGTTGATCTCCTTGGTAGATCCACTCCAAGCCGAGCACCTCACCAAGGTTTGGCCCCAAAAATTTTCAGCCTTTCTCCTTCCCTAGCTCACTCGGCCACACACCCTAAAAACCCTAAAAAAATTTCCAAATTTTTCTTGGTTTCCTCCTAGCTCAAATCCGAACCCTTAGGAACAAAAACCCCAAGAAAATTTCTGATTTTTCTCACTCCTTTCTCTTCCCCAATTTCTGGATTTTCTTTGAGGGTGAATTTGGCAAGAGCTTGGCTGTTTTTCTCTGATTTTTCAGCCAAAAAACCGCCCCCCCCCCCCCCCTTAGCCTATTTATAGGTGAAAATTTGGACCTTTTTGCAAATAACTTTGGCTCACCTTTTTCCAACAAGTCCTTGGGACAAAATTAATTCTATTTTGACCCCCCAATATCCGGCCACCTCATACTCTAGAAGAGTCCAAAATTTTCCAATTTTTCTCTTAATTCACAATATGATGTCATAAATCAAAAAGGTAGTGAGGTAATCACCATTAAGGCTTGTTTGGCCTTTTTCTTGATAAGCAGTCCAAATTCTTGTTAACACAGATATTTTCATTACTGTTAATCTTGTTAATAACAGTATTTTGTCACTAAACTGCAGTCCAAAATTTATCTGTGTAAAATTTGACTGTATAAAAATTTTTCTTAAAATTTGAAGCTCTTTGACCCAAGATACCCTAATTTATGTGCTTGATTTTTCTAGGGTGATATTAAATCTTAATCTTGACATCTTGTCTGTAAAATGGTTTTTCGCAGTATATTTTCCATACTGCTCGTCCATAAAACAGTATCATCATATGGTTGACTTTTCTGGTCAACCCTTGACTTTTTGGGTCAACTTTGACTTTTTAGGTCAAACTTTGACCACCATGCAAGGCCATGCAAACGTGAAATTTCCTATCCCTTTTTCTCAAAATGATACATACTTGATTAAGTAATCGTTTTTAAGTCTCATAGTATCGTGAGAACTTATAATTTCAAATAAAAAACCTTATCTCAGGTTTTTCATAAATACCTTTAGAACATAACTCAAGTTTCTTTACAAGAGAACGTAAGGTCGTAAAAATTTAGTTATTACATGCATTATAGGCGATACCAGAGTTTCGTCGCAGATTGGCACGCGTACCCGCAGGAGTCCACGGGCCATTACTGCTGCAGATTTCAGGAGGTTATACTGCCCTATATTCCTCAGGATATGCCTCACCCCCAGTTACAGGCGTTGGTGATATTGCGAAACGGGGTACCACCTCGTATCCGACGATTTGTCAAGGAGCCCACGATAGAGAGGACAGTTGGGGATATGATGGATGACATCTTGCAAGTTGAGGTGACAGCACATATGGCGCAGGCTGACGCCTTTATGAATGAGCATCAGGTCCCAGTCGACGATGTCGGGATAGGGGGACCCCAGCATGAGGTGGGTCCAATGTTTCCCGAGGACCCGATTCCTGCCATGCCCGTACAGGAGATCCCAGCCCAAGAGGCTGAGGACCAGATGGATGCCGAGGGCCCTGCTGATGATTTGATTGCTCCGGTGGACCCACTGGAAGACCCTCCCGTTATTATCATCCCTAGAGACGACGAGGACGACGAGGACGAGGAGGACGATATGGAGCCCGAGGCCGAGCAGGGTGACTGGGTGGAGGACATTGACGACGCCGAGGGCGATCCCGAGGAGATACTATTCCACGATGGAGATTGGGACGTAGACTCCGACGCCGAATCCGATGTTTCGATGATCACGCTTGAAGTTAAAGTTTAGTTAGGGCCGATATGTGTATATACTTTTGACCATGTATGATGGTAGAGTGGTAGACACTCCCATCACATTTTTGATTATGTACAGTACGATGGTAAAGTGTTAGACACTTCCATCATATTTTGACCATGTATATATAAAGATATGTATGTACCGTATAATGTAATCAATTTGTAATTACAGTATTGTAAACTACGATGTACAGAGTATGTACATAATGTACTTTTGAAATGTACAAAAGACCGTGCAGACACGGGATATATAACAAGAGTATGTTATATATATTATGAAAGTTATGTTATATTATGATAAGTATCTGTTATGATACCTTTTATGTTATAATGTGAAATGTATGATGTCACGGCATGATGTGATGTGATAAGTCATGTATGAAAGAAATGATATTAATAGTACGATGATATCTTTTCTTGTGTTAGGATTTAAAAGATGGTACGTCCACGAAGAACGGTACCACTTAACCCGCCCGAGCCAGATCTCGCGACCATCGTAGCAAATCTACAACGGCAGCTGCTAGAATAGCAGCAAGAGACGGAAAGACTTCGAGCTCAGATAGCTCAGATGAATCAGGGACCCCAGATTAACGAGGTTCCACCCCGAGCTCAACCAGTACCTCCAATAGTACCCCCGGTACCTGAGGTTCGGCCAGAAACTCCTCAGAATCTTAACGTTCCAATGGCACCCGTTGGAGGACAAGCAAACCTACAGCCAGTGAGGGAAGACTTACTGTACGAGCGATTCAGGCGAATGAAGGCGCCTGAGTTCGAAGGCCCGACGGACCCGATTGCCGCGGATAATTGGTTGATCGACATTCAAGTTATCTTGGATTTCATGCGGCTAACGGAACAAGAGAAAGTTCTCTGCGCTTCTTTTGCCCTGAAAAAGGATGCGCGACATTGGTAGATGACCGTGCAAATGCGCCGTGATGTTACGGCCATGAGCTGGCAAGACTTTGTGACCGAGTTTCGTGCCATGTACTACAACAGAGAGATCCTTGCCGTTCAACAAGACGAGTTCACGAACTTCAGACAAGGGTCAATGACGGTAATGGAGGCCATACAGAAGTTTGAACAGCTAGCTCGGTTGTGTCCAGATTTGGTTCCAAGTGAAATGGAGAAAGTGCGAAGGATGATGAAGATGCTTAGAACCGACATTGCCAAGCAAGTGAGTGCTGGCAGCAGCCCGCCTACCCTGGTGTCTGATTGCATAAGTCGGGCGATAAGAGCCGAATACTGGATTAACCAGGATAAGGAAGCTAGGGCTCAATTTTTCAAGGCTAAAAAGGAGGAAAAGGCGGCAGCAAAGCCAACGCAGGCTCGACAAGACTCGGAGTCACAACCGAAGGGCCAATCTAGTAATCCTACACAAGGTTCCAATCAAGCTGGGAGGAACAAAAGAAAAGGAAATTTCTCGGGCCAGAATCAACAAGGGAATTTCCCTCAGAAAAAGAACAATCGAGGGAACGAGAATACTAACGTCAGCTATCCCGCGTGCGCAACATGTGGAAAGAAACACCCGGGAGTGTGTAGGAAGGGGACAAATGCTTGCTACCTTTGTGGCAAGGAAGGGCACTATGCACGGAGCTGCCCCAGAACAACCAAAACCAGAACCAGAGCCCTCAGTATCCAAACCGGAATGCCAGCAGCCAGCTACATGTAGTCCAAGCAAGGCTCGAAGGACCCTCAATTGCGCAAGGAAGATTAGAGGCTCCTGAACCCCAAGCTAGGATTTACGATTACACCGATGGAAATGCTGAAGCTGGAACTTCTAATGTGGTGACAAGATAGATTTTATCGCCACATAAGACATTATTGTATTATTTAATTCTGGTGCCACTCACTTGTTTGTATTTATGGAGTTTGCCCAGAATTAGGAAGTAGTATAGATAATTTTTAAAACAGCCTTTTAAAAATTTCTTTGCTTGTTAAAGGAATTTTGTGGTTTGAATTTTTTTTTAATGAAAAATATTTTTGTAATTATAATGACTGAGAATTGCTTGTAGATCTCATCGCAATCAAGCTTTAGGATTTCGATGTGATCTTAGAAACGGATTTCTTAAGTTATTACAACACTAAGTTTGATTCCCAAAAGCGTTGAGAGACGTTTAGCCCTTTCGACAAGGAAAAGTTCAACCTTTACGGACCGTTGCGGAGCTCAACAACCGGATTAATCTTGGCAACGAAGGATCAGACGATGTCAGAAGCCCATAAGACGCCATATTTGGTACATCCAGAAGCTTTTAAGATGTACCAAGACCTCTGAGAGAATTATCAGTGGCCAAACATGTAGAATAAAGTGATGGAATTCGTGTCAAAATGCCTAACTTGTCAGAAAGTTAAGGCCAAACATCGACATCCTGGAGGAGATTTGCAGAAAATTGACTGAAATCCACATATCTCAGATTGTGAAACTGCATGGAGCACCAAAATCAAGCATCTCAGACCGGGATGGACGCTTCCTTTCTCGATTATGAACGAATGTTCATACTGCCATAGGGTCGAAATTAAAGATTAATACGGTTTTTTCACCCCAAAATGGCCAAACGGAAAGAACTACCCCGAATTATTCTGATTTACGAGGACGAAAATTTTTAAGGGGGGTAGATTGTAATACCTAGATTTTTCAATGTTACTATTTCTTTTTAAAGAAATTAAATGTATACCATCAAGGTATTATTAAAAGAGAAGCTCGGTTAAGAGTTTTCTTACATATTATGAGTTTTCAGGATCAATAAAAATCAAAATGGACTATGTAGATTAGCAACGGACCTTTTAAGACAAAAAGGGATGAAAAAAGTACATGATTTTACGAAAGTCAAAATTTGACCGAAAAGTCGACTTTGACCAAGAAAGTCAAAGTTTGACCAAGAACGGTCAAAGGAGTGACTTTGCAGTATTGTGTAATAAAGAATACTTTAAAAACCGTCTTTACGGTTGAGATAGCATAAATAGGCTTTGAAAACCACCTTAGAAAATCAAGCACACCTAGTAGGAATTAAAGACCAAAAGGGCTCGGAAGTATAAGAAAAATTTTATACAGTTCATTTTTACGCAGATAAATTTTGGACTGCAGTCAAGTAAAACAGTACTGAATTATACTGTGTACTAGTAAACACAGTATTAGATTTATCTGTGTTAGCTTAAAATGGGTTTGCTTTTCAAAAATTAGCCAAACAAGGCCTTAGGATGACATCATATACCTTTTAAATTATGACATCATCCTTATTTGGAATTATGACATCATAATTCCATGAACCAAGCCTTGAATGACAAGTGTCTTGTTCTAGAAAAATTTTTGCTTCTTCCACAAGGGAAAGGCCGGCCACCTTGCATGCCAATTGGCAAATTTTTCAAAAATTTAGGGGTCAAAATTGAATTTTAAAAAGTTCTCCTTTTGCCTATAAATAGGGGTGGTCCTTATTCATTTTTCACAACATCTAGCCAAACTCTTGCCATTTTTCTGCCCATCCAAAACCGAGAAAGAAAGTGAGAGGGAGCCAAGAAAAAAAATGAAAATTTTCCTAAACCAAGCTTAGGTTAGTGTTCGGTTTGCAAGGGAAAGCTAAGGGGAGAGTTTGAGAAATTTTCCCAGCCTTTTCTAGGCTTGCTGCCGAGTGTTTAAGTGCAGGAAAAACCAAGAGAGAAACTAAAAATTTAAGGGGAAAAGTTAGGGTCAATTCGGGTTTGATTCAATCAACGGAAAACAAGTTTTGAGACCATTTTTTTTGGTCTAGGGCAGCCACGGTTTTGAGCAAGGGAAAGCAGTTAAAAAAACTGCAATTTTAGTGTTTCAAGGATGGTGTGGCCGAGCCTTAGGTGAAGGACAAATCTTGAGGCCAAACCAAATTTTTTTTGGCAACTTGGTGTGGTGAAAACCGTGTGTGGTGTGGAAGTTTTTGGACCCAAACCCTAGCCTTGAGCCAAGGTAATTTCTTTAGCTCAAACCTTTTCAATTAAGCTTTCAATTTGAAATTTATTTGTATTTCAAGTTGAAATTTGTAAGAGCATAAGCTCAAGTTTTCTTTGCCCTAGATTGGTTAGGTGTGGTGCTTGATTTAGGGTTAAGGGTGGTCTGGTTTAATAGCTTTGATTTGGTTATGTTTATGCTTGTTGATTGATAGGTTGCATGCTAGATGTGAATGGTTGTATGCCCCTGATTTTTGGTCCACAATCTGCCCTAGGCAGTGCATGTTGGACTGCTAAGTTTAAGGGTGAATGGATGATGAATGGTTTGATTGTAATGCAAAGTTAGAACCATGCAAACCTAGGCTAGGTTAATGCGGGTTCTGGTTTGCATGGGCACGTTTGGGTTGCATGTTGGTTCATATGGGATGTTAGAAAACGATGCATATATGCTATCTAGGCTCCCGCGTGATCGGTTGAGTTAGATTACACGAAATAGGACGTAAAACGAACTTAAAACCGAAAACTGCCAGTTCGGGTGCCAACTGGCCAGTTTCGGGAAAAGTGAAATTTGAGGCCTTTAGAGGCCGAACTGGGTAAAACGTAAAACATAAAAGTTGTTCAGAACGAGTTTTCCTATAGGGCAGCTTGGGCGGAATCCCAAAATGAGGCTCCAATGGTCTCCGTTTTTACAAAAATCCGTGGCTAGTCTGCCCAGACCCAGTTTACAGGATTAGCCAGATTTTAACAAAAACTGACGCAAATACAAGCAGAACTGGATTTTTCTCAAAACACGAAAGTTTTATGATTTTTCGAGAGCTAGAACTTTCGTGAAGATAACTTTTTCAAAATAAGAATGGATTTTTAAACTGACACGGTTTTATAAAGATTGTACAGGGAATAGGAAATTCCTGTACAGGATTTTCTAAAAACAGTTCCGAAAAATTATATCTTTTCCCAAAACCACTGTTTTGACTAGGGAAACTGTTCCAAAGGCAGTTTCCAGCCCTAAATGATTTTTCAAAAACCTATTTCAAGGATATGAATTTTTATGAGTTATGTAAAAGATTTTTGAAGTTAATTTACCCAAATTTCCAAAGAAATGGAAAATGGATTTTTTAAACCAAACTGGGTAAGTAAAATGATTTCGGGTAATAACCGGAAATAATATCCAAGTTACTAGGCCAAGGCCTAGAGCTCAAGTTTGACCCATATAGGGTTAACTTTGATAGATCAAGAGTCTAATAATAATTAACCTTAAGGGTTAGGCAAGATAACCCTACAGGATACTAAGATTAATAAATTGGGCTAAGATATATGGTTAATTAAGGAAACCCAATAATTATAATAAAGCCCAAGGTTAGGAAGGTAACCTAACCCTAACAGTATGTATAGGGTTTAGCACATGAGGTTACCCAACGTAACCTCTTAAAGAATTAATTCATATTTAGTTGCTATTAATAATAGGGTTACTATTTGTAACCCAGTAAGACATCTAGTATTGGGGACATACAATTAGGATTATGTAAGCATGTTGGTTAGATTATCAACATTCCGCAATACTAACTAAAACCTCACCTATGTCCTTCAACCAGCAGGAGGGAACCTGCAGCTGTACTCAGAAAAGAAGCAGCATAACGCAGGACATAGCAAGAGAGGTAAGTACAACCACCGCCTACAGCATAGGCTTTGTTGTGGTACTTGCCTAAGTAAGTTAGATGTATGCTAGGAATGTATGTTATGCAGTTGTTGATGCTATGTTATGTTGTTGTTGTTGCTATGTTATATTGTTAATGCTAAGTGATGTTATTGTTATTATGTTATGTTATTGATATGCTATGCAATATATCATATGTTGTATGCTAGGTTATGTAGTATGATAAGTTAAGGTATGTTTATGATGAATGTTATGTTATGATTACATGAAGCATGTAAGTATAAGAGCACGAAGCATGTTCACGAAATCTTATAAGAATAATAAGATCAAGTATGACATGACAAGATGAAAAGAAAGTACGATGGCGAGCAAGTCGCCTGTGTTGTACCGACCCGAGTAAGGTCGGGTTGGACTATGGTTTGAGTTGGAAATGGTTTGGCCGCCCCAACCACTCCATAGTCGCGCGCCCGGTACATACACACAAGTAAGGGGCCCATAAGTAAAATAAGAAATGAAAGTAAGTGAAGCATGAATTGAGCATAAAATAAGCATAAATGGACCATGCATTATGACATGAATGTTATGTTATGATAAGAAATGATGTGATATGCATGATAAGTTAAGCTAGAATATGTAAGGTTAAATTATGTTTGTTTTTATCGCGGTATAGGAGGTTGTACTTGCTGAGCGAAAGCTCACTGTCTTACGTTTATGCTGTAGGTAAGTAATCGTCAGCAATGGTTGATACAAGATGGAAGGGCATGGCGGGGCAAACTGTGAAATGTGGGAAATCTAGCCGCTACGCGTTTTGTTCTTTATGAATTTATGTTATAGTGAATATTTTTGATAAAGACACTTTTATATGTTGCACTTATATGCCATATAAAAAAAAATAAAAAATTTCCGCTGTTTTCGTAAGTATGTAAGTAAGTATAAGAAGTTCAGTATGTAAGTATGTATGTATGGTAACGGCCTATGCTAGGCGGGTCGTTACAAAAAGCCAGTTCGAATTCTGGGTCGAGAAGAGAAAGTCCTAAGAAATAAAACCATTCCCCTGGTTAAAGTATTATGGCGCAACTACAAGGTTGAAGAAGCAACCTGGGAATTGGAAGATGAGATGAGAAAGAACTACCCCGATTTAATTTAATTTTCGAGGACGAAAATTTTTAAGGGGGGTAGATTGTAATAACTAAATTTTCACGACCTTATGTTTTCTTGTAAAGAAACTTGTGCTATGTTCTGAAGGTACTCATGAAAAATCTAAGATGAATTTTTATTTGAAAATTTTAAATTCTCATGATGAGACTTAAAAAATGATTGTTTAACCAAGTATATATCATTTTGAGTAAAAAGGGTAGAAAACTTCACGATTTCATGGTCTTGCATGGTGGTCAAAGTTTGACCTAAAAAGTCAAAGTTGACCTAAAAAGTCAACGGTTGACTAGAAAAGTCAACCATATGATGATACTGTTTTATGGTCAAGCAGTATGGAAAATATACTGCGAAAAACCATTTTACGGACAAGATAACAAGATTAAGATTTAAAATCACCTTAGAAAAATCAAGCACATAAATTAGAGTATCTTGGGCCAAAGGACTTCAAGTTATAAGAAAATTTTTATGCAGTCAAATTTTACGCAGATAAATTTTGGACTGCGTAGGAGCATAACAGTATTGTGTGCTAGAGAGCACAGTACTAGAAATATCTACATTGGCATTAAAGTGAACTGCATTTAAAGAAAAAAGGCCAAACAAGTCCTAATTGTGATTACTGTAATAACCGACTTTTATGCAAATTACGATTTATGTTATTTGAAATCAAAAGTTTGTATTATGCATGTTTATATGAAATGTCTGATCTGATTTTATCACAATTAGAATTTATGTATGATTTTATTCCGGTCAAAGTTTGACCAGGAAAATTTAAGATATGATTGCGACGGTACTGCAGTATAATCAACAGTATGAAATTATACTGTGAAAAATCGTCATTATGTATATGGAAGTGAAAATTAAGGTACGAGACTGTTATAGAAAAATCAAGCTCAATATTTAGAGTAAGAAGGCCGAGAGGTTTCAAGTCCGGAGAAAAAATTTTTACACAGTCCAGTTAAACGCAGATGAATTTTGGACTGCGGTTCAGTATAACAGTACTGTTTTTAGTTGAAAACATTATTGATAATATCTAAATCAGTATGATATTAGACTGTATGTTGGAAATCAAGCCAAATGGAGCTTAATTAAGGGACACCTCATCAAAAAGTTAATTAAGTAATTTTTTGGATTTTTTTTGAAAATAAGGAAAGTAATAAGAAATGTTGACCATTGACTATGCTTTGTAATAACTAAATTTTTACGACATTACGTTTTCTTGTAAATAAACTTATGTTATGTTCTAAAGGTAATTCATGAAAAGCCTGAGATGGTTTTTTTTTATTAAATTTATAAGTTCTCATGATATTATGAGACTTAAAAATAATTGTTTAACCAAGTATGTGGCATTTTAAGTATGAAGGGAAGAAAAACTTCATGTTTGCATGGTATTGCATGGTGGTCAAAGTTTGACCTAAAAAGTCAAAGTTGACCTAAAAAGTCAACGGTTGACTAGAAAAGTCAACCATATGATGATACTGTCTTATGGTCAAGCAGTATGGAAAATATACTGCGAAAAAACCATTTTACGGACAAGATAACAAGATTAAGATTTAAAATCACCTTAGAAAAATCAAGCACATAAATTAGGGTATCTTGGGCCAAAGGACTTCAAATTATAAGAAAAATTTTATACAGTCAAATTTTACACAGATAAATTTTGGACTGCAATTTTGTGTCAAGATACTGTTATTAGTAACTAACAGTATTGAAAGTATCTGTGTTAACATGAAATTGGACTGTTTATCAAGGATTAAGCCAAACAAGCTCTAAATAGTGATTACATCACCTATCTTTTTATTTATGACATCACTATAGAATTAATTAAGTTTGGAAAAAAAATTTTTGGCTCTAGAATTCTCTAATGGCCGGCCACCTAAGACACCATTTGGGCAAAATTTTGCTTCTCCAAGGACCAATTAGCAAATTTAAAAAGTTTCTCTTCACCTATAAATAGGTGAACAACTATTCAAGAAATTAGAAAAATCTAGCCAAACTTTGTCAATTTTTCCTCTCAAAAATCCGGATTTGGGGAAGCAAGAAAGAAAGAAAATTTTTCAAAACCAAGAGTGATTAGAGTGTTAGGATAGTTAGATTTTTAGTGTGGAACAAACAAAAATTTGAAAAAAATTTTGGAGACCCATTTTGGCTCAAGGCCGGTTGTGGGAGGAAGAGAAAGGGAGGAGAAAAAAATTTTGGGTGTGGCCGGATTTTGTGCATTAGAGTGGCCGGATTCTAGAGCTAGGGTGGTGGAGAGAAATTTGGAGCCAAACAAGCCAAGGAGGCCGGTTTTGGTGGTGACAAGGGGAGAGGAGAAAAACCAAAGAAGCCTAGCCAAACCCTTGATCCTAATTGAGGTAAATTCTTTTAAAACCCTAATCTTCTCAATTTAAGTTTTAATTGAGAGATTTATGTGTATTTCCATTGAGTTTGTATGAGCATAAGCTCAATTTAAGTTTTGCTTAGGTTGAACTTAGGGTTTGTGCTTGATTTGATTATGGGTGGTTTGGTTTTGTTTATAAGTTTGCATGATTCAATAATTATGTTTGCATGACTAGTTTAGAATGCTTGGTTGATAAAAGATATGCTTTATGTCCCTATTATGTGATGAACATGATTATGTGTATGTTAGGTTGTTAGAAATTTGGTTGAGAATGAAATGTGCAACCTAAAGCCAAGCAAACCATAATGAGTGCAATTTAAGTAATAAATTTTGCATAGGTTTGATTGGTAATGTGTTTAAAGAAAATTTACGACAGAAAGACGTTGCATGACTGTTTATAGGCTCCCGATTCGTTCGGTTGAGTTAGGATGCACGTGTTAGGGCGAAATACAAATTTCAAACCAAAACTGCCATTCTCGGGTGAAAACTGGCGGGTTTCTGGAAAAGTAAAATTTGGGACCCTTAGAGGCCGAATTTAAGAAAACTTAAAACATGAAAGTTGTTCGGAAGAGTTTTTCCTAGGGGACAACGAGGACAGTTTTCCAAAATAAGGCTCCAAAGGCCTTCGTTTTTACAAAAACCCGAGACTAAGAATTCCTGGGCGAGTCAGAATTTTGCCCTCGGTCTGGGAACTCTAACAAGGAAAATGACTAAGCTAAAGGCAGAACTGGGTTTTTCTTAAAACACGAAAGTTATAGGATTTTTCAAGATGTAAAACTTTCGTGAAGAAAAGTTTTTCAAATTCAATTTGGATTTTTAAATAAAATCAGATTTCAAAAACTGTGCAGGAGACAGGAAAATTCCTGCACAGGATTTTCCAAAACAATACAGAATAGTGATATTTTTGCATATACACCAAGAAATTGACTGTGGAATACTGTTCAAAGGCAGTCTCCAACACTTTACTATTTTTATGAATATTACTCAAAAATTACAATTTTTCATAAGATTGAACAAAGGATTTTAAAGACTAAGTTTTTCAAAAAAAGAAAAGAAAATAGATTTATAAACCAAAGTTAAGTTTTAATTTGAACAAGTTAAGTTTTTAAACTTAAGGGTAACATAAGGTAACCCAATAAGATATTATACAGTTAAGAATAGGGACATATAAATGTTAGTCGTATTACTAACAGTTCTAACACTTACTTATGTCCTTATTTATAGCAGAAAATAACCTAACCTCCTGAGGTGTCCTGAATTGGATCAGCTTATTATCGGATATAGCAGATAAAGTAAGTACAACTCCGCCTACAGCATAGGCCTTTTTGGTTGAAATATGATGTATGATATGATGTATTCTATGATTTGAGGTGTCAAGTAAATTGCATGACTAAGATATAATTTCAAGTTATGTGACATCATGAAGCATGTTCACAAATAATAAGAACAAGGTCAAGATGACAGACAAGTATGACGGCAAGCAAGCTTGCCTGTGTCGGGCCGACCCGCGTCAGGTCGGGTTGGACTATGGTTTGAGTTGGAAATGGTTGGCCGCCCCAATCATTCCATAGTTGCGCGCCCGGTACCGACACTCATGATAAGGGGCCCATAAACAAGATAAGGAATAAGAGTATATTAAGAAAGCATAATAAAGTAAGCATAACAAAGCATAATTGGATCATGCATGATTTGTATATGATATGCTATGCTAAGTTTATGATTGAATACGTTGCGGATAATATAGTTGTACTTGCTGAGCGAAAGCTCACGTATTATGTCTATGCTGTAGGTAAACAACCTACTGGCGAATTTTGATACAAGATGGTGGAGCTTGGTGGGGCAACTGTGAAGCAAGGGATAAGCCGCTATGTCTTCTGCTAATTCAAGTTTATTATTTTATGTTTAAATTATTTCAAACAGTACTCTCATAGTAGTAGGAAAAAAAAAAAAAAAAAAAAATTTCCGCTATAAATTAAATAAGTATGCAAGACAAGATTAATCATGTATGTATATATGGTAACGGTCCGTGCTAGACGGGTCGTTACAGAGTTGGTATCAGAGCGGTTCCCTGCTACCTGACTTCACAGTTTGCCTGCCATCACCACTATCATTGTAAGTTAAAGTTAAATTTTTTTTCATGTAAATATTTATTATGTGATTTTGGTACATAGATTCGATGATATGGATCCGGATCAAGTAGACGCAGATCGCGACACTGTATCATCGTTCTTTGAGGCGCATCCACTATCTTATGACGGTACGAGACGGCCAGCATCAGTGACATCATGGTTACATGATATGGAGCTAATTTTTCGCTTATGTCACATCGAGGCACGTCTACAGGTCTCATTAGCCACTCGATGCCTGGTAGAGGAGGCCCGTATGTGGTGGTTGACGATAGGCGAGCGAGCATTGCCTAATCCTACTTGGGCAGATTTTCGTGCCCTAATGATAGAGCGCTATCGACCTGCACCTGAGGAGGGAGCCGCCGAGCAGTATCGTGATCCCGAGATCTATCGGGATATGAGACATGCGAGATATTTGAGCTTTTCGGCGACATGGCACGCTTATCCGCAGGAGTCGATGGGACATTACTGCCAGAGATTCCAGGAGGCTATGTTGCCATATATTCCTCAGGATATAGACAGCCCGGAGCTGCAGACGCTCGTGATACTTCGTAACGGATTACCACCCCATATTCGACAGTTTGTTATAGATCCTATGCGGGGTATGACTGTAGCACACATGATTGATAACATCATGGAGGCCGAGATCGTCGCTCAGGCTGTACAGGCCGATGCTGTTGTTGGAGATCCTCAGGCACCAGTCGACGATGCTGGGGAGCCGGAGCCAGTCTATGAGCCGGAGCCAGTCTATGAGCCGGAGCCAGTTTATGAGCCGGAGCCCGTTTATGAGCCGGAGCCAGTTTACGAGCCAGGTCCGGTTTTACCTGAGGATCCGATTCCCGCAGTGCCATTACAGGAGATACCAGCCCAGGAGGCTGAGATAGGGATGGACGACGATGATCAGGATATTGATGATTTCATCGTTGCCCCGGAAGATCAACCCGAGGATCCCCCAGTATTCGACATTCCGATCGACGATGAAGATCCTGAGCTGGAGCAAGAAGATGAGGAGGATCCAGATCTTCAGCATGTGGGCTGGTTGGAAGACCCGGAGGAGTTTCCGCTTCAGGACGAAGATTGGGAGGTCGACTCTGACATTTCCACGATTACTGACGAGTTTATAGATTAGACTTAGTTTGACGATATATGTTTGTACTTTTTGACTTTATGATCGGATGTATTAGCTTATTCCTTTTTGACGATAGGCTTGTACACATGTATGATGGTAAAGTGGTAGACACTTCCATCCCAGTTTTGGCCATGTATATACAGTATGATGTAACAATTTTGTATCTGTAAATTTTTGTAAATATAATACCTCTTTTTGTCAGAATGCAAAGAGACAGTTCAAATACCATGTTATGTTATGATCACGAAAATCATGTTATGATACGTTATGAATATGCAAGCCATGTTGTATTATGAGCAATAATGACATTACAAAAAAAAAAAAATGAAATGATATGATACGTATTGATATAAAGAAAGAAAGGATACTATTAGTCCGATAATATATTTTCTTATGATTTAATAGGGACTAAAAGATGGTACACCCTCGCAAGACAATACCTGTAAACCAGAATCCACCTGCACCGGATCTGGCAACTGTTGTAACAAATTTGCAACGGCAGTTACTTGAGCAACAACAAGAAACGAATAGACTTCGGGAGCAGTTAGCTCAAATCAACCAAAGACCTCAGGCTAACGAGGTCCCCCCTCAGAACAACAGAGTTCCTCCAGTAATACCTCCGGTACCTGATGTTCAACCAGAGGTCCAGCCAGAGGTTCCAATAGCACCTGTTGGAGTACAAGTGAATTTACCTCCAGTACGGGAAGATCTGCTTTATGAGAGATTTAGGCGGATGAAAGCACCGGAATTCGAGGGACCAACGGATCCTATCGCCGCTGATAATTGGTTGATTGACATCCAGGTTATTTTGGATTTCATGCGATTGACAGAGCAGGAAAAAGTCCTCTGTGCTTCCTTCGCTCTTAAGAAAGACGCTAGGCACTGGTGGATGACTGTCCAGATGCGTCGCGACGTTACGATCATGAGCTGGCAAGATTTCGTGTCAGAGTTCCGAGCTATGTACTTTAACAGAGAAATCCTGGCAGCCCAGCAGGATGAATTTACTAGTTTGAGACAGGGAACGATGATGGTAATGGAGGCTATTAATAAGTTTGAGCAGTTAGCCCGGTTATGCCCGGAATTGGTGCCGAGTGAGACAGAAAAAGTCAGATTAATGATGAAGATGTTCCGATCAGATATCGCCAAACAAGTCAGTGCTGGTGATAGTCCACCTACTCGAGTGTCCGATTGTATAAGTCGAGCCATAAGGGCAGAGTATTGGATTAACCGGGACAAGGAAGAACGGGCTCAATTTTTTAAGGCGAAGAAGGAAGAAAAGGCTATGGGGAAACAGACGCAGCCCCGTCAGAATTTTGAAATGAACCAGAAGGGCCAGCCTCGCAGTTTTGCTCAAGGCTCTAAACAGTTTGGGAGAAATAAACGAAAAGAGAACTCTACTGGCCAGGGTCAGCAAAGAAACTACCCTCAGAAAAAGATTACTCGTGGAAATGAGGGTAATGGCAATAGCTACCCCGTGTGTGCCAAGTGCGGAAGGAAACACCTAGGAGTATGCCGAATGGGGTCGAATGCTTGCTACCTCTGTGGCAAGGAGGGTCATTTTGCGAAAAACTGCACTTTGAACACCCAAGGCCAGAATCCTTCCTATCCAAGCCGGAGCACCAATAGCCAGTTGCATGCAGTCCAAGCAAAACTGGAAGGACTGTCGATCGCTCAGGGCATATTAGAGGCTCCTGAACCTCAAGCCAGAATCTACGCCTATACCAAGGGAGATGCAGAAGCCGGAACTTCGCATGTGGTGACAGGTCAGATTTCTATCGCCACCTATGACGCAATTGTCTTATTTGACTCTGGTGCCACTCATTCGTTCATATCATTGGAATTTGCTCAGAAGATAGGGAGAGGTGTGGATAGTTTAGAACAACCTTTCAAAACCTCTCTGCCATCCGGAGAAATTTTGTGGTCCAATTTTTGGATACGAAACACATCCGTAGGAATTTGTGGCAGAGAATTATATGTAGATCTCATCGCAATCAAGCTTCAGGATTTCGATGTGATCTTAGGGATGGACTTTTTGAGTAGATACAACGCCAAGATTGACTGCCGAAAGAGGTGCGTGACGTTCAACCCTTACGGCGAAGAAGAGTTCAACTTCTATGGTCAGTCTCGGAGCCCAGCAACTCGATTCGTTTCAGCAATCAGGGCTTGGAAAATGTTAGCTAATGGTTGTCAAGGATATTTAGCTAACATGGTGGACAAGGATCAAGAAATGGAGCTAAGACCGGAAGATGTTCCTGTTATAAAGGAATTTGTAGATATTTTTCCGCAGGATTTGCCGGGACTTCCGCCAGAAAGGGAAATTTCTTTCGAGATTGAATTGCTACCTGGAGCTGCACCAATATCGAAAGCCCCCTATCGCATGGCACCAGCTGAGCTGAGAGAACTTCAAGTGCAGTTGCAAGAACTGCTCGACAAAGGATTCATCCGACAAAGTTACTCTCCGTGGGGAGCACCTGTTTTGTTCGTCAAGAAGAAGGATGGATCATTTCGAATGTGCATCGACTACCGTGAACTGAACAAGATTACCATCAAGAATAAGTATCCTCTTCCAAGGATTGATGATCTTTTCGATCAACTCCGAGGAGCAGTTGTGTTCTCAAAAGTCGATCTACGATCAGGGTACCATCAGCTCAGGATTAGGGAGGCGGATATCTCCAAGACAGCTTTTCGAACACGATATGGACACTATGAGTTCTTGGTTATGCCCTTTGGGTTAACCAACGCCCCAGCTGCCTTTATGGACCTTATGAATCGAGTATTCAAGGAATATCTGGATAAATTTGTCATTGTCTTTATCGATGACATACTGATTTATTCAAGGTCCAAGGAGGAACATGCGCATCATCTCAGGTTGGTAATGGAAACGTTAAGGCGAAATCAACTTTATGCAAAGTTCACAAAATGTGAATTTTGGTTGGAAAAAGTTCATTTCTTGGGGCATGTTGTGTCGAAAGAAGGAATTTCTGTAGACCCTGCAAAGGTAGAAGCGGTCAGTTCATGGCCGGTACCCAGGAATGTGACGGAAATAAGAAGTTTTCTGGGGTTAGCCGGATATTACCAACGATTCGTCGAAGGATTTTCCAAGATTGCTGCACCACTCACAGCCCTTACTCGAAAGGATAAAAAGTATGAATGGACCCAGAAGTGCGAAGAGAACTTCCAGGAGCTTAAGAAAAAGCTGACAAGTGCGCCCGTATTAATAATTCCTGATGTGGACGCAGGAAATTTTGTAATTTACAGTGACGCCTCCAGAAATGGATTAGGAGCTGTCTTGATGCAAAATGGGAAGGTAGTTGCCTATGCATCACGGCAACTGAAGAATCACGAGCAGAATTATCCCACACATGATCTGGAATTGGCCGCAGTGGTTTTCGCACTCAAAATCTGGAGACATTACTTGTATGGAAACAAATGCGAAATCTACACTGACCACCAGAGCCTCAAATATATTTTTACTCAGAAAGAGCTCAACATGAGACAGCGTAGGTGGCTGGAACTTGTAAAGGACTACGATTGCGAGATCCTTTATCACCCTGGAAAGGCAAACAGGGTAGCAGATGCTCTAAGTAGGAAATCCATGGGCATGTTAATGACTATTGAAGCATTTCCCAAGCCACTACAAAAAGAGATTTCTGAGTTCAACCTGGAAATGATCACGGGAAAATTATCTTATCTGACTCTTCAGTCCGACCTACTGGAATCCATCAAGGCGCATCAAGGAAAAGATTCGTTTTTGCTAAAGGCACAACTATTTGGCGGAAAGAATAAAGAGTTTAAGACCTCTGCTGATGGCGCTATTTATTTCAAGGAAAGGATCTGTGTTCCTGACTTTGAATTTTTGAAGGATCAGATAATGACAGAGGCACACAAGACGCCATACTCAGTACATCCAGGAGCTTCCAAGATGTACAAGGATCTCCGAGCAAATTTTTGGTGGCCAAAAATGAAGAACGAAGTAGCAGAATACGTGTCAAAGTGCCTAACTTGTCAGAAAGTTAAGGCTGAACACCGACATCCTGGAGGAGAATTGCAGAAAATAGAGTTTCCTGAATGGAAATGGGAGCAAACTACTATGGATTTTGTAGTAGGTTTACCCAGGACGGCGAGCGGAAATGACACAATTTGGGTTGTGGTGGATAGATTGACCAAATCAGCCCACTTCATTGCGATTAAAGCCACCTTTTCAGTAGAAAAATTGGCTGAAGTCTATGTATCTCAGATCGTTAGGCTGCATGGAGTGCCAAAATCGATCATTTCGGATCGTGATGGACGTTTCACCTCTCGATTTTGGACCAGTGTTCACAAAGCCATGGGGTCAAAACTAAAGTTCAGTACGGCTTTTCACCCCCAAACTGATGGTCAGTCAGAACGAACCATCCAGACAATGGAAGATATGCTGAGATCGTGTGTTCTAGATTTCAAAGGAAATTGGGATCAGAAGCTGCCGTTGATCGAGTTTTCTTACAACAACAGTTATCACGCATCAATTGGTATGGCGCCATTTGAAGCCCTATATGGAAGAAAATGTCGATCCCCCATTCACTGGCAAGAGGTTGGACAGAAGCAGCTACAAACCACAGACTTCATCAAGAAGACCTCTGAAGATATCAAGAAGATTAAGCAGAGGCTCGACATAGCTTTTAGCAGACAGAAAAGTTATGCCGATAAACGCAGGAGACCCTTGGAATTCCAAGTTGGAGATGCAGTATTCATCAAGATTGCTCCTATGAAAGGGGTAATGAGATTTGGCAAAAAGGGGAAGCTCAGTCCAAGGTATACAGGACCATTTGAAATCCTTGAAAGGATTGGGAAAGCAGCTTACAAACTTGCCTTACCGCCAGAATTAGCTGCGATGCACGATGTTTTTCATGTCTCAATGTTAAAAAAGTATGTACCAGATCCATCGCATGTGCTTAGTCAAGAACCAGTAGAAGTTCAAACGGACTTGACATATGAAGAAAAGCCAGTTCGAATTCTGGATAGGGAAGAGAAGGTCCTGCGAAATAAAACCATTCCTATGGTTAAAGTATTATGGCGAAATCACAAGGTCGAAGAAGCAACCTGGGAAGTGGAAAGTGAGATCAGAAAGAACTACCCCGAGTTATTCTAATTTTCGAGGACGAAAATTTTTAAGGGGGGTAGATTGTAATAACTAAATTTTTACGACATTACGTTTTCTTGTAAATAAACTTATGTTATGTTCTAAAGGTAATTCATGAAAAGCCTGAGATGGTTTTTTTTTATTAAATTTATAAGTTCTCATGATATTATGAGACTTAAAAATAATTGTTTAACCAAGTATGTGGCATTTTAAGTATGAAGGGAAGAAAAACTTCATGTTTGCATGGTATTGCATGGTGGTCAAAGTTTGACCTAAAAAGTCAAAGTTGACCTAAAAAGTCAACGGTTGACTAGAAAAGTCAACCATATGATGATACTGTCTTATGGTCAAGCAGTATGGAAAATATACTGCGAAAAAACCATTTTACGGACAAGATAACAAGATTAAGATTTAAAATCACCTTAGAAAAATCAAGCACATAAATTAGGGTATCTTGGGCCAAAGGACTTCAAATTATAAGAAAAATTTTATACAGTCAAATTTTACACAGATAAATTTTGGACTGCAATTTTGTGTCAAGATACTGTTATTAGTAACTAACAGTATTGAAAGTATCTGTGTTAACATGAAATTGGACTGTTTATCAAGGATTAAGCCAAACAAGCTCTAAATGGTGATTACATCACCTATCTTTTTATTTATGACATCACTATAGAATTAATTAAGTTTGGAAAAAAAATTTTTGGCTCTAGAATTCTCTAATGGCCGGCCACCTAAGACACCATTTGGGCAAAATTTTGCTTCTCCAAGGACCAATTAGCAAATTTAAAAAGTTTCTCTTCACCTATAAATAGGTGAACAACTATTCAAGAAATTAGAAAAATCTAGCCAAACTTTGTCAATTTTTCCTCTCAAAAATCCGGATTTGGGGAAGCAAGAAAGAAAGAAAATTTTTCAAAACCAAGAGTGATTAGAGTGTTAGGATAGTTAGATTTTTAGTGTGGAACAAACAAAAATTTGAAAAAAATTTTGGAGACCCATTTTGGCTCAAGGCCGGTTGTGGGAGGAAGAGAAAGGGAGGAGAAAAAAATTTTGGGTGTGGCCGGATTTTGTGCATTAGAGTGGCCGGATTCTAGAGCTAGGGTGGTGGAGAGAAATTTGGAGCCAAACAAGCCAAGGAGGCCGGTTTTGGTGGTGACAAGGGGAGAGGAGAAAAACCAAAGAAGCCTAGCCAAACCCTTGATCCTAATTGAGGTAAATTCTTTTAAAACCCTAATCTTCTCAATTTAAGTTTTAATTGAGAGATTTATGTGTATTTCCATTGAGTTTGTATGAGCATAAGCTCTATTTAAGTTTTGCTTAGGTTGAACTTAGGGTTTGTGCTTGATTTGATTATGGGTGGTTTGGTTTTGTTTATAAGTTTGCATGATTCAATAATTATGTTTGCATGACTAGTTTAGAATGCTTGGTTGATAAAAGATATGCTTTATGTCCCTATTATGTGATGAACATGATTATGTGTATGTTAGGTTGTTAGAAATTTGGTTGAGAATGAAATGTGCAACCTAAAGCCAAGCAAACCATAATGAGTGCAATTTAAGTAATAAATTTTGCATAGGTTTGATTGGTAATGTGTTTAAAGAAAATTTACGACAGAAAGACGTTGCATGACTGTTTATAGGCTCCCGATTCGTTCGGTTGAGTTAGGATGCACGTGTTAGGGCGAAATACAAATTTCAAACCAAAACTGCCATTCTCGGGTGAAAACTGGCGGGTTTCTGGAAAAGTAAAATTTGGGACCCTTAGAGGCCGAATTTAAGAAAACTTAAAACATGAAAGTTGTTCGGAAGAGTTTTTCCTAGGGGACAACGAGGACAGTTTTCCAAAATAAGGCTCCAAAGGCCTTCGTTTTTACAAAAACCCGAGACTAAGAATTCCTGGGCGAGTCAGAATTTTGCCCTCGGTCTGGGAACTCTAACAAGGAAAATGACTAAGCTAAAGGCAGAACTGGGTTTTTCTTAAAACACGAAAGTTATAGGATTTTTCAAGATGTAAAACTTTCGTGAAGAAAAGTTTTTCAAATTCAATTTGGATTTTTAAATAAAATCAGATTTCAAAAACTGTGCAGGAGACAGGAAAATTCCTGCACAGGATTTTCCAAAACAATACAGAATAGTGATATTTTTGCATATACACCAAGAAATTGACTGTGGAATACTGTTCAAAGGCAGTCTCCAACACTTTACTATTTTTATGAATATTACTCAAAAATTACAATTTTTCATAAGATTGAACAAAGGATTTTAAAGACTAAGTTTTTCAAAAAAAGAAAAGAAAATAGATTTATAAACCAAAGTTAAGTTTTAATTTGAACAAGTTAAGTTTTTAAACTTAAGGGTAACATAAGGTAACCCAATAAGATATTATACAGTTAAGAATAGGGACATATAAATGTTAGTCGTATTACTAACAATTCTAACACTTACTTATGTCCTTATTTATAGCAGAAAATAACCTAACCTCCTGAGGTGTCCTGAATTGGATCAGCTTATTATCGGATATAGCAGATAAAGTAAGTACAACTCCGCCTACAGCATAGGCCTTTTTGGTTGAAATATGATGTATGATATGATGTATTCTATGATTTGAGGTGTCAAGTAAATTGCATGACTAAGATATAATTTCAAGTTATGTGACATCATGAAGCATGTTCACAAATAATAAGAACAAGGTCAAGATGACAGACAAGTATGACGGCAAGCAAGCTTGCCTGTGTCGGGCCGACCTGCGTCAGGTCGGGTTGGACTATGGTTTGAGTTGGAAATGGTTGGCCGCCCCAATCATTCCATAGTTGCGCGCCCGGTACCGACACTCATGATAAGGGGCCCATAAACAAGATAAGGAATAAGAGTATATTAAGAAAGCATAATAAAGTAAGCATAACAAAGCATAATTGGATCATGCATGATTTGTATATGATATGCTATGCTAAGTTTATGATTGAATACGTTGCGGATAATATAGTTGTACTTGCTGAGCGAAAGCTCACGTATTATGTCTATGCTGTAGGTAAACAACCTACTGGCGAATTTTGATACAAGATGGTGGAGCTTGGTGGGGCAACTGTGAAGCAAGGGATAAGCCGCTATGTCTTCTGCTAATTCAAGTTTATTATTTTATGTTTAAATTATTTCAAACAGTACTCTCATAGTAGTAGGAAAAAAAAAAAAAAAAAAAATTTCCGCTATAAATTAAATAAGTATGCAAGACAAGATTAATCATGTATGTATATATGGTAACGGTCCGTGCTAGACGGGTCGTTACATGCTTGCCCACCAAGCAAGTCTCCCTTGGCCGGCCACCTTGCATGGAATTGTGGACAAATATTCTCTTTTTAGGGGATTGAATTGCAAAGTCAAAGAAAATCAAATTCACCATAAATAGGTGGTGTGTGAAAATTTGACCATTTAGTTCACACTTTAGTTCACAAACCATCACCAAAAGCCGAACTCAAGAAGGAGAAAAGAGAACCACCTTGGACGGATTTTTTGGAGA
Organism: Ficus carica; assembly: GCA_009761775.1. Lineage (NCBI taxonomy): Eukaryota > Viridiplantae > Streptophyta > Magnoliopsida > Rosales > Moraceae > Ficus > Ficus carica. Next base: position 8,888,408 of record CM019743.1, on the reverse strand, counting down.
AGAAAAGCAAGAAAAAAATTTTGGATCCAAGCTTGAGAATTATCTTCCAAGATCTAAAGGTAAATCCTCTCAACCTCCTAAGTTTTCCACTAAGTTTGGAGCAAGGTTTTTAATTGTATTTCAAGTAATTGGTTGTAAGAGCATAAGCTCATCTTCTCTCTTTTTCATGCAATGGTTTTAGGGTGCTAGTATGTGCTTGTAGAAGCTTTAGAGAGCTTGATTTATGTGGTTGGTTGTGTTTTTGGTTTATGCTCTAGAAATTATGAGCTAAGGGTGTATGCTCACCACATGTTTGTTATATGTCCCCTATATGTTCAAGTATGATTTTGGATGATCGGAAATGGGATTGATGTATGTTATGTGGAGGGTTTGAGAAAAAACCCCAAAAACCCTAATTATGGTTGAATTTACCATTAGGGTTTATGTGTAATTAGTATGGTATGTATGAAAGGTATGACATGGAACACGTTAGGAAATGCGCTGCATGTTTGTCCTAGGCTCACGGTTTTAACCGTTTGAGGTAGTGTGCACGTAATTTTGCGTACGAACCAACGAAACCGAAAACTGCCAGTTCGGACCAAAACAGGACAGCAAACTGGAATCAGAATTTTGAGGCCTTTAGAGGCTGAATTTGAAGAAAGTCAAAACATAAAAGTTGTAGATTAGAGTTTTTCCTAGAGGGAATCGCGGGCAGATTTGCAAAATGAGGCTCCAATGGCCTCTGTTTTTACTGAAACCCGAGCCTGACCGTGCCCAGGACCCATGCACGGCCAGGATTGATTCAACAAGGGATTTGAACGTGTTAAAGGCCGAACGGGGTTTTACCCAAAACACGAAAGTTGTAGGGTTTTTCGATAGCTAAAACTTTTGTGAAGAAAACTTTTTCAAAATCGGCTTTGATTTTTTAATGGAATTGGATTTCAAAAACTATACAGGAAATAGGAAAATTCTGTACAGAATTTCTGGAAACAATACAGAAAAATGTAATTTTTCACATGCACTGATAAATTGACAATGTGAAGCTGTTCCAAAGGCAGTTTCCAATAGTCAATAATTTTTACCAATCTTATTTTATGATTTCCAGTTTTTAAAGTTAAACAAAAGATTTAACAAAGAATTTTACATAAGGTTTTACAAGAAAATAGGATTTTGAAATCTAAAGTTAAGAACAATCCAATTAGGGTAGACTTAAACCCTAGGGTTACTCAATGTAACCCAGTAGGATAATGTGAGATTAAGTAAGGGGCATATAACTAAGGTTATATAAGGGTGTTAGTTATATCACCAACATTTCTAATACTTACTTTTATTTGATAACAGAAGGTAAAACTCAATAGTGTCCTGACGGGAGCAAGCTTGACATCGGACACAGCGAACGCAAATAAGGTAAGTACAACTCCGCCTACAGCATAGGCTTTGTTGTGTATACTTGCCTAAGTATGATTGCTAAGTGCTATAAAATGTTATATGCTATGTGCTATGAAATAAGCTAAGTGCTACGAAATGTTACATGCAGTGTGCTATGGAATATGCTAAGTGCTATGAAGTGTTATATGCTACGGGTTACGGAATGTTATGAGAAGTGCTATGAAATATTATGAAATATGCTAGAATCATGTTATGATAGGATATAGGATATGTTATGGCTATGGTATGGTTAAGATAGGATCATGATTTAATTGTGTGAGACATCACGAAGCATGTTCACCAATTAATAAGAATAAGATCAAGATATGAAACGATGAAAGTTATGATGGCAAGCGAGCTTGCCTGTGTCGTACCGACCCGCGTGAGGTCGGGTTGTGCTATGGCAAGAGTAAGTCCATAGTTGCGCGCCCGGTACGGACACTTATGCTATGGGGCCCATATGTTAAGATAAGTTAAGAAAGTAAATTATGAATGAATAAGAAAGCATAATGAAGCATAAATGACTCATGCATATGTATGAAAAGCTATGCTATGTTATGATTACGATATGCTATGTATGTTATATTATGACGTGTTATGTATGTATGATATGTCTGTGTAGTGTCGCGGTTTATAGTAGTTGTACTTGCTGAGCGAAAGCTCACTGTCTTACGTCTATGCTGTAGGTAAGCAACCTGACAGCAACTATTGATACAAGATGGAGGAGCGGGGCAGGGCGAGCTGTGAAATGTGGGAATATATGCCGCTACGCGTTTCGATATTTACGTATTTATTTTATGTGTTTTAAATTTTACGCCTGAACGAATTTATTTAGTAGACGTTATTTTCTATGTACGTAGTCGTGTGTAAATCGCGTCGTATAAAAAAAAATAAAAAATTCCACTGTTACGCTAAGTAAGTATGTACGTATGTATGGTAACGGCCTGTGCTAGGCGGGTCGTTACAGAGTTGGTATCAGAGCGGTTCCCTGCGATCAAATTTCACAGTCAGCCTGTTATCGCCGCCATCATTGTAAGTTAAAAATTAATTTTCATCTATTAATCTTTATTATGTGAATATGGGATGATAAATACACGATTATGGACCCTGCACAAGTAGAAGAGAATCGAGATACGGTGACATCATTTTACGAGTCACACCCATTGATATTCGATGGTACGAGATGGACGGTATTTATAGCGGCATGGCTATACGATATGGAGACGATCTTCCATATCTGCCATATAGAGGCTTACCTTCAGGTTTCGTTAGCCAGCAGATGCCTGGTAACGGACGCTAGATTATGGTGGATGACGCTCGAAGAGCGAGCGATGCTGAGTCGCACCTGGACACATTTTCGCACCTTGGTGATTGCGTGTTTCGGACCCGTACCTGATGAGGGAGCCGATGAGTCTCATCGAGATCTTGAGATTTATCGTGCCATGCACCTCGATCGATATTTCAATTTCGTAGCAGATTAGCACGTTTATCCGTAGAAAACCATGGGTCATTATTGTCGTCGGTTCCAGGAGGCGATGTTGCCTCATGTTCCGCAGGAATTAGCCAGCTCAAAGTTGAGGGCGTTGCTTGTACTCCGAAATGCTTTACCTCCCGAGATTAGAAGATTCGTTCCAGAACCTATGATCGGAATGACGGTGGGGAACATGATCGACGACATTATGGAGGCCGAAATCATCACCCACATGATGCAAGCCGATGCCTTCATGGACGACTACCAAGTACCTGTCAATGACGCTAGAATAGGAGAGCCATTGCTCGAGGCGGGCCCAGTGTTTTTGGAGGACCCGATTCTAGCGGTCCCGCTACAGAAGGTACCAGCCCAGGAGGCTGAGTTTGAGTTGGGTGCTGGTGATCAGGACGCTGCCGACGATAAAGTTGCTCTGGAGGATTCACCCGAAGGATCCCCCAGTTATCGACATCTCGAGCGACGAGGAGATGAAGGATCTTAAGGACAATTCGGAGGAGATTTTGTTGGACAATAAAGATTGGGACGTATTATCGGATATGACTACAGAGTAGAAAGTATAAATATAGATCGATCGTGTAGACATCTTTTGACTTAGGACCGACTTTCGTTTGTTTATTCTGTTTAATGATGGGATTGTATGTATGTATGATGGTAAAGTGGTAGCCACTTCCATCATAGTGTGGATCATGTATATATAATACGATGTACATAGTATGTACATACGTTATGGCAAATATGATGTATTTTTTTTAGTATACAAAAAGACATTTCAAGTATGAGATGTACGTAACAATGTTATGTTACGATTATGAACGTTATGATAAGTTCTGATAAGTTTATGATGATATTATGTTATGATAAGAATATGATATAATGAGATCGAGAGAGATCTCCAACATAATGTCTCTATGAAATGATATGATGTCTTATGATGTGATAAGCTATGATAAGTCGTGATGATGTCATGACACGATGTTTTATGATACGATAATATTATAGCATGACGATTTAAGACACGTCATGACGTAAAGTGCATGAAAGAAAGGATATTAATAGTACGATAATATCTTTTCTTATGGTTTAATAGGATTTTAGAAGATGGTACGCCTTCCTATAGAACGATGCCTGTTAATCCGCCCGAGCTAGATTTAGCAACCGTTGTAGCGAATTTGCAACGGCAGTTGCTTGAGCAACAACGAGAGACGGATAGACTTCGAGAGCAGCTTGCTCGAATGAACCAGAGATCCCAAGATAATCAGGTCCCACCTTGAACTCATCAAGTACCCCCAGCAGTACCTTAGGTACCGGAGGAATGCCGAATGCTCAACCAGAAGTCCAGCCAGAAGTTCCGATAGCACTCGCTGGAGTACCAGTAGACCCTCCGTTAGTACGAGAGGATTTGTTATATGAGCGATTTAGGCGTATGAGGGCGCCTAAATTTAAAGGACCAATGGACCCGATAGCCGCAGATAATTGGCTAATCAATATCCAAGTTATTTTGAATTTTAAAAGACTCACAGAACAGGAGAAGGTTTTTTGTGCTTCTTTTATACTCAAAAAGGACGCGAGACACTGGGGAATGACCACCCAGATCCGTCGAGATGTCACGACCATAAGTTGACAAGATTTCGTAACCAAATTTCTATATGATGTATATTAACCAAGAAATCCTTGAAACTCAATAAAAATGAGTTTACGAGCTTGGGACAGAGGTCGATGACAGTAATGGAGGCTGTCAAGAAGTTTAAGCAATTAGCTCGTTTGTGTCCAAAATAGGTACTAAGTGAAGCAGAGAAGGTAAGAAAGATGATGAAGATGTTCTGCACGGACATCTCTAAGCAAGTAAGTGCTGGTAGTAGCCCACCTACCCTGGCATCCGACTGTGTAAGCCGGGCAATAAGAGCTGAGTACTGGATTAACCAGGACAAGGAAACAAGGACTTAATATTTTAAGACTAAGAAGGAGGAAAAGGCTGTGGTAAAGCAGCTCAGCCCGACAGAATTCGGAGTCGTACGCAAAGGGGCAAACCAGTAACCCTAATCAAGGTTCCAAATAGTTTAGGAGGAACAAAAGGAAAGGGAATGTTGCAGATCAGAGTCAACAAAGAAATTACCCTCAAAAGAGGAACAACAGAGGAAATAAGGGTCATAATAATGACTACCCAGTATGCGCTCAATATGGAAAGGAGCACCTGGGTTTATGTAGATCGGGGTCGAATACTTGCTACCTTTGTGGCAAAGAAGGCCATTATGCAAGGAATTACACTCTGAACAGTCAGAATCAGAACCCTCCATACCCAAGCCGAAACATAAATAGTCGGTTACGTGCAGTTCAAGCAAGCACTGAAGGGCCATCGATCGCATAAGGCAGATCAGAGGCTCCAGAACCCTAAGCCAGGATGTATGCCTACACCAAGGGAGATGCCGAAGCAAGGACTTCGCATGTGGTAACAGATCAGATCTCTATTGCCACATATGACGTTATTGCATTGTTTGATTCTGGTGCCACTTACTCATTTGTATCTATAGAGTTTGCCAGAAATTAGAAAGAAGTATAGATAGTTTAGAACAACCTTTCAAAACCTCTCTGCCATCCAGAGAAATTTTGTGGTCCAACTTGTGGATACAAAATATTTCCAATGTTATCTGTGGCAGAGAATTGTATGTAGATCTCATCGCAATCAAGCTTTAGGATTTTGATGTGATCTTAGGAATAGATTTCTTAGGTTAATACAATGCTCAGTTCGACTGCCGAAAACGTTGTGTGGCGTTCAACCTTTACGAAGAGGAGGAATTTAACTTTTACGGACAGCCCCGGAGCTTAGCCATCAGATTGGTTTCGGCAATGAAGGCCTGGAAGATGTTAGCTGAAGGATGCTAAGGATATTTAGCTAACATACTGAACAAAGATCGAGAAGTGGAGTTAACGCCGAAAGATATTCCCATTATAAAGGAATATGTGGATATCCTTCCGAAAGGGCATATTAGGACTTTCGCAGGAACGGAAGATTTCTTTCAAGATCGAGTTGTTACCTGGAGCTACATTAATATCGAAAGTGCCTTATCGTATGGTACCCACTAAGCTAAGAAAACTTTAAGTGCAGTTGCAAGAACTACTTGACAGGGGATTCATCCAGCAAAGTCACTCTTCTTGGGGAGCGTCTATTTTGTTTGTCAAAAAGAATGATGGATCATTACGTATGTGTATTGATTATCATGAGCTGAACAAGATTACGATTAAGAACAAGTATCCCCTTTCGAGGATTGACGATCTTTTTGATCAACTTAGAGGAGCAATGGTATTCTCGAAGGTTGATTTGAGATCGGGATACCATCAACTCAGAATTAAGGAGGCAGATGTTTCTAAAACGGCTTTTCGGACGCGTTATGGGCACTATGAATTTCTGGTTATGCCGTTTGGGTTAACCAACGCACCAGCTGCTTTTATGGATCTGATGAATCGCGTATTCAAGGAGTACCTGGACAAGTTTGTTATCGTTTTCATTGACGATATTTTGATTTATTCAAAGTCCATTCAAGAACATGAGCAGCACCTCAGGATGGTTCTAGAGACGTTACGGCGAAATCGACTTTATGCCAAGTTCACAAAATGTGAATTTTGGCTAGAAAGAGTGCATTTCTTGGGTCACGTAGTGTCAAAGGAGGGAATCTCCGTTGATCCTGCTAAAGTTGAGGCGGTTAGTACATGGCCTGTACCTAAAAATGTTACGGAGATACGAAGCTTTCTTGGATTGGCTGGATATTATCGACGTTTTGTAGAAAGATTTTCCAAGATTGCGGCGCCATTTATAGCTCTTACTCAGAAAGGAAAGAAGTTCGAGTAGACGCAAAAATGTGAAGAGAACTTTCAAGAGCTTAAGAGGAAGCTTACCAGTGCACCAGTATTGATAATTCTTGACGTAGATGCAGGAAATTTCATGATTTACAGTGACGCTTCTAAGACCGGATTGGGAGCTATCCTAATGCAAAAAGGGAATGTGGTCGCCTATGCCTCACGTCAGCTAAAGGATCACGAACGGAATTACCCAACTCATGATTTAGAGCTCGCAGTTGTGGTTTTCGCATTGAAGATTTGGAGACACTACTTGTACGGGAATAGATGTGAGATCTACACCGACCATCAAAGTCTCAAGTATATCTTCACTCAAAAAGAGCTCAATATGAGGCATCGAAGATGGTTAGAACTCGTGAAGAATTACGATTGCGAAATTCTTTACCACCTAGGAAAAGCAAATAAAGTAGCGGATGCTCTAAGTAGGAAGTCATCCGGTATGTTGATGTCTCTTGAAAGGATGCCCAAGCCGCTTCAGAAGGAAATTTCAGATTTCAACATAGAGATGATAACTGGGAAATTGGCTGCTTTGACTCTTCAGTCCAATCTCCTAGAATCTATTAAGCTTCATCAAGGGAAGGATTCATTTCTGCTTAAAGCGCAACTTTTTGGTGGAAAGAATAAGGAATTCAAGACCTCTTCGAATGGGGTAATTTATTTCAAGGAAAGGATCTGCGTTCCTAACTCCGAATTCCTTAAGAAACAGATCATGTCTGAAGCACATGAGACGCCATACTCGGTACATCCGGAAGCTACCAAGATGTACAAGGACCTCAGAGAAAGCTATTGGTGGCCAAATATGAAGAATGAAATCGCTAAATTTGTGTCGAAATGCCTAACTTGTCAGAAAGTTAAGGCTGAACATCGGTAACTTGGCGGAGATCTTCAGAAAATAGAGTTTCCAGAGTGGAAATGGGAACAAACTACCATGGACTTCGTAGTTGGTTTACCCAGAACCGCCAGTGGAAATGACATGATTTGGGTGATTGTTGATAGACTAACCAAGTCCACCCACTTCATCGCCATTAAGGCCACCTGTTCAGTGGAAAAATTGGCTGAAATATATGTATCCCAGATTGTTAGACTTCATGGAGTGCCAAAGTCTATCATTTCAGATCGGGATGGGCATTTTACCTCTCGATTTTGGAAGAGTGTTCATACGGCAATGGGATCGAAGTTAAACTTCAGTACAACCTTTCATCCCCAGACGGATGGGCAGTCGGAGCGAACTATTCAAACTCTAGAGGATATGCTTAGATCATGTGCTTTGGATTTCAAAGGAAGCTGTGATCAAAAGCTGCCTTTGATCGAATTTTCTTACAATCATAGTTATCACGCCTCAATTGGTATGGCTCCATTTGAAGCGTTGTATGGAAGAAAATGTCGATCTCCAATCCATTGGCAAGAAGTTGAACAGAAGCAGCTTCACACTACGGATTGCATTAGAAAAACCTCAAAGGATATTAAGATGATTAAACAGAGACCCGACGTAGCTTTCAGTAGACAGAAAATTTACGCTGATAAACGTCTAAGACCCTTAGAATTCCAAGTTGGAGATTTTGTTTTCCTTAAGATTACTCCTATGAAGGGAATTATGAGGTTTGGAAAAAAGGAAAAACTTAGCCCAAGATACATCGGACCATTTGAAAACCTTGATATGATTGGAAAAGTAGCCTACCAGCTCACTTTACCGCCAGAATTAGCTGCTGTACATGATGTTTTCCCACGTTTCAATGTTGAAAAAGTATGTACCTGATCCTTCCCATGTTCTAAGTCAATAACCAATTGAAGTCCGAACTGATCTGACATATGAGGAAAAGCCAGTTCAGATCTTGGATCGGGAAGAAAAGGTTTTAAGAAACAAAACCATTCCTATGGTTAAGGTTTTGTAGCGAAATCATAATATTGAAGAAGCAATGTGGGAACTAGAAGATGATATGAGGAAGAATTAATCCCACTTGTTTTAATTTTCGGGGACGAAAATTTTTAAGGGGGGGTAGATTGTAATAACCGACTTTTATGCAAATTACGATTTATGTTATTTGAAATCAAAAGTTTGTATTATGCATGTTTATATGAAATGTCTGATCTGATTTTATCACAATTAGAATTTATGTATGATTTTATTCCGGTCAAAGTTTGACCAGGAAAATTTAAGATATGATTGCGACGGTACTGCAGTATAATCAACAGTATGAAATTATACTGTGAAAAATCGTCATTATGTATATGGAAGTGAAATTAAGGTACGAGACTGTTATAGAAAAATCAAGCTCAATATTTAGAGTAAGAAGGCCGAGAGGTTTCAAGTCCGGAGAAAAAAATTTTACACAGTCCAGTTAAACGCAGATGAATTTTGGACTGCGGTTTAGTATAACAGTACTGTTTTTAGTTGAAAACATTATTGATAATATCTAAATCAATATGATATTAGACTGTATGTTGGAAATCAAGCCAAATGGAGCTTAATTAAGGGACACCTCATCAAAAAGTTAATTAAGTAATTTTTTGGATTTTTTTTGAAAATAAGGAAAGTAATAAGAAATGTTGACCATTGACTATGCTTGCCCACCAAGCAAGTCTCCCTTGGCCGGCCACCTTGCATGGAATTGTGGACAAATATTCTCCTTTTAGGGGATTGAATTGCAAAGTCAAAGAAAATCAAATTCACCATAAATAGGTGGTGTGTGAAAATTTGACCATTTAGTTCACACTTTAGTTCACAAACCATCACCAAAAGCCGAACTCAAGAAGGAGAAAAGAGAACCACCTTGGACGGATTTTTTGGAGAAGAAAAGCAAGAAAAAAATTTTGGATCCAAGCTTGAGAATTATCTTCCAAGATCTAAAGGTAAATCCTCTCAACCTCCTAAGTTTTCCACTAAGTTTGGAGCAAGGTTTTTAATTGTATTTCAAGTAATTGGTTGTAAGAGCATAAGCTCATCTTCTCTCTTTTTCATGCAATGGTTTTAGGGTGCTAGTATGTGCTTGTAGAAGCTTTAGAGAGCTTGATTTATGTGGTTGGTTGTGTTTTTGGTTTATGCTCTAGAAATTATGAGCTAAGGGTGTATGCTCACCACATGTTTGTTATATGTCCCCTATATGTTCAAGTATGATTTTGGATGATCGGAAATGGGATTGATGTATGTTATGTGGAGGGTTTGAGAAAAAACCCCAAAAACCCTAATTATGGTTGAATTTACCATTAGGGTTTATGTGTAATTAGTATGGTATGTATGAAAGGTATGACATGGAACACGTTAGGAAATGCGCTGCATGTTTGTCCTAGGCTCACGGTTTTAACCGTTTGAGGTAGTGTGCACGTAATTTTGCGTACGAACCAACGAAACCGAAAACTGCCAGTTCGGACCAAAACAGGACAGCAAACTGGAATCAGAATTTTGAGGCCTTTAGAGGCTGAATTTGAAGAAAGTCAAAACATAAAAGTTGTAGATTAGAGTTTTTCCTAGAGGGAATCGCGGGCAGATTTGCAAAATGAGGCTCCAATGGCCTCTGTTTTTACTGAAACCCGAGCCTGACCGTGCCCAGGACCCATGCACGGCCAGGATTGATTCAACAAGGGATTTGAACGTGTTAAAGGCCGAACGGGGTTTTACCCAAAACACGAAAGTTGTAGGGTTTTTCGATAGCTAAAACTTTTGTGAAGAAAACTTTTTCAAAATCGGCTTTGATTTTTTAATGGAATTGGATTTCAAAAACTATACAGGAAATAGGAAAATTCTGTACAGAATTTCTGGAAACAATACAGAAAAATGTAATTTTTCACATGCACTGATAAATTGACAATGTGAAGCTGTTCCAAAGGCAGTTTCCAATAGTCAATAATTTTTACCAATCTTATTTTATGATTTCCAGTTTTTAAAGTTAAACAAAAGATTTAACAAAGAATTTTACATAAGGTTTTACAAGAAAATAGGATTTTGAAATCTAAAGTTAAGAACAATCCAATTAGGGTAGACTTAAACCCTAGGGTTACTCAATGTAACCCAGTAGGATAATGTGAGATTAAGTAAGGGGCATATAACTAAGGTTATATAAGGGTGTTAGTTATATCACCAACATTTCTAATACTTACTTTTATTTGATAACAGAAGGTAAAACTCAATAGTGTCCTGACGGGAGCAAGCTTGACATCGGACACAGCGAACGCAAATAAGGTAAGTACAACTCCGCCTACAGCATAGGCTTTGTTGTGTATACTTGCCTAAGTATGATTGCTAAGTGCTATAAAATGTTATATGCTATGTGCTATGAAATAAGCTAAGTGCTACGAAATGTTACATGCAGTGTGCTATGGAATATGCTAAGTGCTATGAAGTGTTATATGCTACGGGTTACGGAATGTTATGAGAAGTGCTATGAAATATTATGAAATATGCTAGAATCATGTTATGATAGGATATAGGATATGTTATGGCTATGGTATGGTTAAGATAGGATCATGATTTAATTGTGTGAGACATCACGAAGCATGTTCACCAATTAATAAGAATAAGATCAAGATATGAAACGATGAAAGTTATGATGGCAAGCGAGCTTGCCTGTGTCGTACCGACCCGCGTGAGGTCGGGTTGTGCTATGGCAAGAGTAAGTCCATAGTTGCGCGCCCGGTACGGACACTTATGCTATGGGGCCCATATGTTAAGATAAGTTAAGAAAGTAAATTATGAATGAATAAGAAAGCATAATGAAGCATAAATGACTCATGCATATGTATGAAAAGCTATGCTATGTTATGATTACGATATGCTATGTATGTTATATTATGACGTGTTATGTATGTATGATATGTCTGTGTAGTGTCGCGGTTTATAGTATTTGTACTTGCTGAGCGAAAGCTCACTGTCTTACGTCTATGCTGTAGGTAAGCAACCTGACAGCAACTATTGATACAAGATGGAGGAGCGGGGCAGGGCGAGCTGTGAAATGTGGGAATATATGCCGCTACGCGTTTCGATATTTACGTATTTATTTTATGTGTTTTAAATTTTACGCCTGAACGAATTTATTTAGTAGACGTTATTTTCTATGTACGTAGTCGTGTGTAAATCGCGTCGTATAAAAAAAAATAAAAAATTCCGCTATTACGCTAAGTAAGTATGTACGTATGTATGGTAACGGCCTGTGCTAGGCGGGTCGTTACAATTACCTCATCACCTTTTTGATTAATGACATCATATTGGGAATTAAGAAAAAAATTGGATAATCTTGGACTCTTCTAGAGCATGAGGTGGCCGGATTTCTTGGGGTCAAAATAGAATTAATTTTGTCCCAAGGACTTGTAGGAAAAAGGTGAACCAAAGTTATTTGCAAAGAAGTCCAAAATTTCACCTATAAATAGGCCAAAGGGGGGGGGGGGGCGGATTTTGGCTGAAAAAATTGGGAAAAAGTAGCCAAATTCTCTCTCAAAATCTGAAATCTTAGGGAGAGCAAGAACCAAGAGTGTTTAGAGTGATAGGATAGTTAGATTTTTGGTGTGGAACCAACAAAAATTGGAAGAAAAATTTGAAACCCATTTGTGGCTCTAGGGCCGGCTGTGGAAGGAAGAGAAAGAGAGGAGAAGAAGAGTTGGAGTGGCCGGATTTTGTGTGTTGGAGTCGCCGGAAATCTAGAGCAAGGGTGGTGGAGAAAATTTGGAGCCAAACAAGCCAAGGAGGCCGGTTTGGTGGAGACAAGGAAAAGCAAGCAAATCCTAGCCAAACCCTTGAACCTAATTGAGGTAATTTCTTTTAAAGCCCTAAGTTTCTCAATTTAAGTCTTGATTGAGGAATTTAAGTGTATTTCCCCTAAGTTTGTAAGAGCATAAGCTCAAATTTAAGTTATGCCTAGGTTAAATCTAGAATTGTGCTTGATTTGAGTTAGGGTGGTTTGATTTTCCTTTTATGAGGTTGCATGGCTAAATGTTTAGATTACATGCCTAGTTATGTGTGATTGCATGATGGATGAACAATTATATGTCCCCACAATATGCCAAGCATGATGGATATGTGTATGTTAGGTTGCTAGAAATATGTTATGAATGATTTGTGCAACCTAAAATCAAGCAAACCATAATTGGTGTAATTTAAGCAATAGATTGCATGGATTTGATTGATAATGTGTTTAAAGAAAATTTACGTTAGAAAGACGTTGTGTGACTGATTTTAGGCTCCCGATTCGGTCGGTTGAGGTAGTGTGCACGTATTAGGGCGTAAAACAAGTTTCAAACCAAAACTGCCATTTTCGGGTAAAAACTGGCGAGTTTCTGGAAAAGTAAATTTTGGGGCCCTTAGTGGCCGAATTTGAGAAAACATAAAACATGAAAGTTGTTCGGAAGGGTTTTTCCTAAGGGAATAAGTGGACAGTTTTCCAAAATAAGGCTCCAAATGCCTTCGTTTTTACAAAAACCCGAGAGCAAGAATTCCTGGGCGAGTCAGATTTGTGCTCACGGTCTGGGAACTTTAACAAGGAAAATGACTAAGTTAAAGGCAGAACTGGGTTTTTCTTAAAACATGAAAGTTATAGGATATTTCAAGATGTAAAACTTTCGTGAAGAAAAGTTTTTCAAATTCGATTTGGATTTTTAAATAAAATCAGATTTCAAAAACTGTGCAGGAGACAGGAAAATTCCTGCACAGGATTTTCCAAAACAATACAGAAAAGTGATATTTTTGCACATACGCCAAGAAATTGACTGTGGAAGACTGTTTCAAAGGCAGTCTCCAACACTTTATTATTTTTATGAATATTACTCAAAAAAAATTACAATTTTTCATAAGATTGAGCAAGGGATTTTCAAAGATTGAGTTTTTCAAAAAAAGAAAAGAAAATGGGTTTGTAGACCAAAGTTAAGTTTTAACTTAAGCCAGTTAAGTTTTTAAACTCAAGGGTAATTTAAGGTAACCCAATAAGATATTATACAGTTAAGGGTAGGGACATATAAGTGTTGGTTGTATTACCAATAGTTTTAATACTTACCTATGTCCTTTATTATAGCAGAAGATAACCTGCTGAGGTGCCCTGATTTGAATCAGCCCACTATCGGACATAGCAAACAAGGTAAGTACAACTCCGTCTACAGCATAGGTTTTTTTTTGGGTTGTAACATGGTGTATGATACAATGTATGTTATGTGCTATGAATTGAAATATCAAGTAGATGGCATGACTAAGATATGATTACAAGTTATATTCATGTGATATCATGAAGCATGTTCACAAATAATAAGAACAAGGTCAAGATGACAAATAAGTATGATGGCAAGCGAGCTTGCCTGTGACGTACCGACCCGTCCAAGGTCAGGTAAGACTGTGGATTGAGTTGGAAATGGATTGGCCGCCCCAACCACTCCATAGTTGCGCGCCCGGTACGGTCACTCATGATAAGGGGCCCACAAGCAAGTTAAGGAATGAAAGTATATTAAGAAGACATGATAAAATAAGCATAATAAAGCATAATTGGAGCATGCATGATTATAATATGTTATGATATGCTATGTTAAGTTTATAATTGATTGTGTTGCGGATAATATAGTTGTACTTGCTGAGCGAAATCTCACATCTTACGTCTATGCTGTAGGTAAACAACCTACTGGTGATTTTTGATACAAGATGGTGGAGTTGGCGGGGCAACTGTGAAACAAGGGATAAGCCGCTACGTCTTCTGTAAATTCATGTTTAATATTTTATGTTCATATTATTCCAAACAGTACTCCTATAGTAGAAAAAAAAAATTCCCCTATATTTGTTAAATAAATAAGTATGTAAGACAAGTAAGCATGTATATATGTACGGTAACGGTCTGTGCTAGACGGGTCGTTACAAGTTACGTCATTCACATGTCCAATAATGGAATGAATAATTATATATCTAGTGACTTGTGAGTCAATGTCTCTTAGCTAGAAAGTTAATTTTACATGTCATCGCTTTTTGTTACAAAAAAGAGCTAGTGCAGAATCTGTTTCAACCAACAATAGAAAAATCTGATTTCCTAGAAATTTACATTTGTAAGATGATTGCTTAACCTCTAGCCAAGTCAATCTATAGGTCTTCTTCTAACAAACTTTACTATTTGTAGTGATTATCTAAAACAAAACAAAACTTTACTATTTATAGTCTTGCCTCTTTAATCTTTACTAATTTGGATAAAACTATATGAGAGAATATCCTACCAGCTCTAAGACTATGTTTTTAAATCGTAGATCCGTATTAGTTATTAATATTAGTTTTGAACATTTTTTCGATTAAATGTTATTTTGACTAGATATCTAACTTTCAAAAACATGTACCGGCCATCAAACACCTATTAGTCTATCCCCTTCCAAGTATTTTACCTTCCCCTTTCTCCAGAATGATTTATAATATAACAAGCAATTTTAGTGAAAAATCCATAAAGTGTGTGGAATTGAAGAAAATGTGATTCACGTGAACTAGAAAAGAGAGAGCGAAGGCAGCGAGAAAGAGGGAGAAAAGATAACAATAATACTAGGGAGACTATATTTTCTTCCATCTTGACCAAACTTTATTATTATTTTGATGAGATAAACACTAATTGACAACTTTAACTTTGAATGATAGAAGTGCAGGCCAATTTCCTTCCTTGCTTTTTCTTTTTCTTTTTCTTCTTGGTAGAAAAAGCATTACTTTATTAAAGGAAAGGATGAGAACAATCATATCTCTATCAAGTTTTGGATTTGACGGTTTATAATTGTGTGTCACTGATACAGTTTTTCTTTTATTTTTTGTTATTCCCAACCAAAGTATTCTTTGGCGACAAAGGAAGTCCGATTTTCTTCGCAACTTGTAAAGTTAGCTGTGTAATAGCAGATAACTCCAAGATTGTGCAGATGTGGCCCTCTTAAAAGGAATTTATTTTGTTTTACTGAAAGCAAAGATGGAAAGACAAGAGGAAATAGCAGATTGGTGCCCCCAAAGAAAAAACAAAAAATAAAAGAGTAGATTCTCATTTATTAGTCAGTATACACGCAATAGAAAATATTATCGTGCCATTAAAGCACAAACCTTTTGATCTGTTTTCCGATCTAATTAGCATAGACGCATCAGCAGGTACTGTGAAGAAATAAGGCGGTATGATATAACTAGTCTATTTTGAGTGCAGAATTCTCAAGCTTCGTCTAGTTAATTATAAATGACTCTTGGTTTTGGTCTTTGTTTCATTGATGTCCCAAGTCTCCAAACAGCAGGTTCTGTTTTTGTTTCTGCGTATTTTTGTTACTTCATTCCTGGTCTCGAAACTGCTTATACTCGTAGTGTACTTTTGAATGAAATAGCTCAACTATATATTCAGACAGAAAGATAAAATCCCCAAAAAAAAAACAGGCATCAGAAGTAAATAAAAGGAAAATAATAAGGCATCATTAGGGGGAAAAAAAAAAGGACTACAAACAGCAAACTAGGATCAAACATTAAATAGACGGAGTACTATATATCGACTTTTGTAGATAGTCCAAAAGAGAAATACTTAAGATTTCAACCTATATCCTCCATTATCTTTAACTGATCCAATGGTTTAGTTCGTCGTGTTTATTATAATAAATATTTTTTTATATCGATCTTAAAATTTCTACTAGATTGTTGTTTTAGTTGAATGAAAATACCGATTCTTTTTTCCTTTTTTTTTTTTAAGGTGTATTGGACTGGGGATCCAAAATTTCTAAACCAAAATTTGAAAAAGATTTAAAAGTAATGATAGAGATGAAGTGTGACAAAAAGACATACAAACCAACTGACATAAGCTTAGTCAGCTATTTATTTATTTCTTAATAGGTTACACAACATAGATCAAACTACACACCGCAAAACCTTGGATGAAATTTCCTTATTCTGAACACGTACTGACTTACATGGAGATACTACTAATCGAGCAAACACGAACTATTTGTAGTAGCGTATACAAGTCACATGGTCATGACTTGATTTCACAGCCTTTTGTTGGTCCCTAATTCACGGGCCCGAATCAGACGGGCAATGGCGCGAATATTTTGAGTTACATGGAGGAGGACGCTTTGGTTTTCCCGGCTGGCAGTTATATGTGTTACCCTTGCCGCCTTTGCACGGCACGGTTGGCTTACCACTATTGCCAGTATTGCCCGTTGCTGGTGTCCCTGTGCCTGCAAAATTTAGAAAGTACTAAAATTGTAGGAACAGAATATATCCAAGAAGGCAAAGATAACAGAACCTCGAACTCAATCAGGAGAAAGATCTCTCTCCCGCTTAGCGCGTAGCATATGTTTCATAAAGTCACGTGATAAGAAGTGATAATTTGTGTTACAATTAGCAAAATGGAAAGTTGTGATCCTCACCTACAGCTGCAGCTAATTCTCTAGCAAGAAGTGAAGAGGGAAAAAAGAGAATGGAAGCAAAGAGAATGCATAGAATAAGAAATGCCTTCATTTTGGAAAATTTTGCTTAATTTGTGTGTGGTAAAACCTTCTCCTCTTTGCTCTTATTTATATAGACAATGGGGCTGGCGAACTATCCATTTAATTTTGATTTATTTATTACTGTTGGAGGATCAATCATGCAAGGTACATATACATATGATAAAAATAAATTTATATATCTAATGTCTGTTTAGATCATAAATTCAAACAATAAACTTAAGTTTTTGTAAGAAAAAATACTGTAAAAAAGTTTAAAACGTTTGTTTAAAATTATGGAATGCCAAATAAAGCCAAGTGACTTAATTAGAAAGTTTATTCCATATGTCTGAAGGGTCAATTTCAAACTACAGCAGACTAGCCAAGTCAATATAATATAGGTCTTCGATAGTAAGCTTTACTATTTAGGGCTTTCTATAAAGCCTTCAAATCACATTAAAATAATTATTAAAAAAAAAAAAACAACATTAAGAATATCAACTTTAATTTTAATTTTTAAGTATCATCTTATATAACATGTGAGTTTTTATTCATTTATTAATATATGATTATCACATCAATTAAAAACGTCTCTTATTAAAAAAATGATAACTAAGCATCACCTGAATTAATAGTTAGACATGTGAATTATTGTTCTTTTATCAATATGATTATCACATCAATTAAAAACATCTATCATTAAAAAAATGATAACTCAGCATCACATAAATTAATATTCAAAAATTGATATTACAGTTAGTTAGTGTCCTGACATTACACTTTCTTAATACCATCCAATTCTGTTTTTTACTGGGATAAATACCAAGAAGATTATCTTTTATTCCATCTTGACCAAACTTTATAGTTATGGTGAGATAAGCATTAGGACTCCGAATGACGAAAGCCAAGGCCAATTTTCATCCTAGCTTTTTTCTTTTAGTAGGGGATTAGAAAAAGCTTTACTTTACTGAAGAAAATAAATCATACTATTATACGAACAAACGAAGGCCGATCGTAGACAATACATGCTTTCATAGGATCAAATTATCCTTGTGCACAGATTAAAAAACCAAAAAAAAAAAACACACACACACACACACAAAAATAACTTAGATTCTCATCAGTCACGCACACCATAAAAAATGTTATCCTTGCTCTAAAGCACAAAACAATATTTAACTCTGTTTTTCATTCTAATTAGTATAGATGCATCAGCAGGTCTAATTTGAAAGAAAAAGGCGGTGCCATCAGAGACAGAATTAGCAGTTGTCTTGTGCATAAAATGAAGTCTTCACTTTGGTATTTGCCTCGTTATGATTCTAGATTTCCCAACAGCTGGTTCTGTTTTTGTTAAATGTTTCATCTCGTTATCTCCTTTGCCTCGAAACTGCTTATACTATTTATTTATTTATTTTTTTTTTTTTTGATAACCGTGTGTACAAGACTTGCCTTGACTAATCCACAAGATCCATGCAATGCGCCCCCTCCACATAGATCGGGTAAATCCCGGCCTTCGCCCAGGGACATTGTAACGCCCCAAATGTTATCTAACTTTAACGTTAGAAAATTAACATTTAGAATTAACATAGATATGTGATGAGATAGAAACTTCTTAATTCTAATGTGATGTTGAGTTATTTTTCACAGGTGACGCGACGAGGGCTCGATGTGCTAGAACAAAGTTCATGCCAAATTGATGAATTTTTTTTATGATGACTTGATAATTTTGTGTGATGACTTAAATATATACATATGGTATGTAGTATTTGTGATGATGTTAATGTTAAAAATAAATATATAAATAAATAACAAAAAAATAAAAAAAGGAAAGTATGTTATCCGAAAAAGACATTTTATATGATGTTAATTTCCAACTCAATTATGAATCTTGAATGTCGAAAATTATGCTAAAATTTAGATAAACTTATAGAGCTTTTCATAAGCTTTCCAACGCCTACTCATTTGTGTAAATCCGATATCAGAGTAAGAAGTTATGACTAGTATACTATCCGGATACATACTAGTAACCAACCGGTTTACCATGTGCGATTTTAGGTGCGAAAATTCTAAAAGTTAACCTAGTTGTTTCCTTTCCCTCCCACACGTTTTCACACCCTAATGACAGCTATCCCACAGCAATTCATAGACAATTAAACCAAAGAATTCAATCTCAATTAATTCCAAAATTTATTTGGAATTAAATTACTCACAAATTTTGTTATAATTTTCAAAGTTTCTCTTTTTACATGCTCTCTCTCTCTCACTTCCCTAGCCTCCCTTTCCCTTTCTTTCCCATTCTCTTTGTCTGCTCTCTCTGCCCCTCTCCCACGTACAAACAGAAAGAAAAAAAAAAAAAAAAAGAGAGAGAAAGAGAGAATCCGCCAAACCTCCAAATTCTTCCAAGCCGAAAATCAAAGGATTTCAAGGTATGTTTCGATATTGTTTGATGATGAGGATGTTTTTGTAATTTATTTTAGTTTGGGATTCTTTGAGGGATTGGATGATTTTCTTGATGAGTGTCTTCATGTGAGTTTGAGGAGAGGATGAGGAATATTTATCGAATGATGATCGAAAGAATGGCGATATGGTTGATTTTGTGAACAAGATGAAATTAGGGTTTTTGATTTCTTGATTTATGATTTCATTGGTATGGGGATTGAATAATTTTATGTGTTAGAAAGATATCTTAGGGCTGTTTTGTGTGTGTGTGTGTGTGTGTGTGTGAATCATGTATATTGTGGTGAAATTTTTTTTAAATTTTTAATGATTTTCGGATTTGACCACTGCTACTGGAATTTCTAGATTCTAAGATAAGAATTCCAAACGGTTTTTAAGGATGCAAATGGACTCCATTTTTAACAAATTTGATATTGTTGGAAATCCCTAGATGTCCATTTTCTTTTAAAATCAGTTTCATATCATTTGGAGTTATGTGTGAATTTTTATTATTTTTCAAAGAGGAAGAGGTCCGGCTGCCAGACTCTATACAATTTTAGCGGTCCATTTTCAAAACTGTTTTTTTTTTTTTTTTAACAAATTTGATATTCTTAGAAAACTATAGATGTCTATTTTCATTTGGAATCAGTTTTATATCATTTGGAGATATATGTAAATCTTTGTGATTTTTCAAACAGGCAGAGGTCCGGCTGCCAGTTTCGGTAAAATTTTGGAAATCAATTTCAAAACTATTTTTGAGGGTCCAAACGGTCTTCATTTGTTATGAATTGGATACCATTAGAAAGATCTGGATGTCTAATTTCATTTAAAATTAGTTTCAGATCATTTAGAGCTCTGTATGAATTTTTATGAATTTTTTAAGGGACAAAGGTCTGACTGGCAGTTTCTGTAAATATTTGTAATTTCATGAAATTATTCAATTTTTGTGTTGTGAAGTTATTGAATGATGAAATAGGCCTTTTAAGCGCTGCTATGATATGATGGATGTGTTTGATGTATTATTATGAGCTTTTGTTGATTTTATTATATTTATTATTCATGGCATGAACGGTTCTAAAGGCGAGCACCCGAGACCTCAATCGCGCGTCACCATCGGAAAATTTGAAAAGGTTAAATAAGGCGCTTAAGTAAGTACACTATCACCTGAAATATGAATTAAAGATTTGAGAAGTATATGTTTTGATGTTGATGATGATGTTATGATGTTCTTAAATAATACTTCTCCTATGATGACGTTTTGATGAAAAGTATATATAAGGTATGTATATGTATTTTATGTTTTAAAATGACGTTATACACCCTTGATGATGATGATGTTGTCCGGTGAGCGGACTTTTGTCACCGTTGGTTTGGGATTTGCTACCCCAACCCTTCCGTGACTAGCGCGCTTGATGGTACAATGCGGGGCCCAATAAATGACGGTTTTAAAAGTTAAAAAAATTTTAACTGATGTTTATATTTACGATGATAAAAGAAAAATGTTTTATTTATATTTGTGAGTTCTAAGTGTCTTACTAAGCCCTTGCTTATATAAGTTAATTCATGTTGCAGATAAAGGAAAGGGTAAAATATAGTGTTGGAGGAGCTTGGAGCGGATTGCGGGACGATACGTGATAGGAAAACGGGAGAAACGATCATAAGATAGATTTTTTTATATTTATTTCAAATAAAGTTTTGAGACTTTAGTTCATTATTATTTGATTGGATGTTTCATATGGACTTAAATTTTATTTCATGAATTGGATTTTTAATATATATATATATATATTAATTAAGAAGTTTAAATTTTGATATAGTTTTTTTTATAAAAATAAAAAATAAAAATTCTAGAGTTTTCTAAAATTATCTAAGTAAAGTTTTTCCGTTATGTAAAGATTTTTATTTCAAGCTTAATATTTTTCGCAATCTTATAAGAGATGAATGATTAAATAAGAAGTCAACTGTAACAGTCCGTGAAGGGTCGTTACAGATATGGTATCAGAGCGGTTTCCTATTTCCTATCATGCATTGTAACAACCCCTCACGGACCATTACAGTTGACTTCTTATTTAATCATTCATCTCTTATAAAATTGCGGAAAAGATTAAGCTTAAAATAAAAATCTTTATATAACGGAAAATTATACTTCATAATTAATATAAGTATATATATATATTTTTAAAACCCAACTCATGAAATAAAATTTAAGTCCTTATGAAACATCCAATCAAATAATAATAAATTAAAATCTCAAAACTTCATTTGAAATCAAAAATGTCCATCTTATGATCGTTCCTCCCGTTTTCCTATCACATATCGTCCCGCTTCCGCTCCAAGCTCCTCCAACACTATATCTTACCCTTTCATTTATCTGCAACATGAATTAACTTATATAAGCAAGGGCTTAGTAAGACACTTAAATCTCACAAATGTAAATAAATATTTTTCTTTTATCATCATAAATATAAACATCATTTAAAAACTTTTTACTTTTAAAACCGTCATATATTGGGCCCGGCGTTGTACCATCATAGCGCGCTAGTCACGGAAGGGTTGGGGTAGCAAATCCCAAACCAACGGTGATAAATGTCCGCTCACCGGACAACATCATCATCATCATCATCAAGGGTATACAACGCCATTTTAAAACATAAAAATACATATACATACCATATATATACTTTTCATCGAAACGTTTCATCAAAACGTCATCATAGGAGAAGTATTATTTAAGAACATCATAACATCATAGTCAACATCAAAATATATACTTCTCAAATCTTTAATTCATGTTGCAGGTGAGAGTGTACTTACCTAAACGCCTTACTTAACATTTTCAAATTTTCCAATGGTGACGCGCGATTGAGGTCTCGGGTGCTCGCCTTTAGAATCGTTCATGCCATAAATAATAAATATAATAAATCAACAAAAGCTTATAATAATACATCAAACACATCCATCATATCATAGCAGCACCTAAAAGGCCTATTTCATCATTTAGTTACATCAAAATACAAAAATTGAACAATTTCATGAAATTTCAAATCTTGATAGAATCTGCCAGTCAGACTTTTGTCTCTTCAAAAATTCATAAAAATTCATACAGAGCTCCAAATGATCTGAAACTAATTTTAAATGAAAGTAGACATCCATATCTTTCTAATGGTACCTAATTTGTAAAAAAATGAAGACCGTTTGTACTCTCAAAAATAGTTTTGAATTTGATTTCTAAAATTTTACCGAAACTGGCAGCCGGACCTCTGCTCATTTGAAAAATCACAAAAATTCAAATATATCTCCAAATGACCTAAAACTAATTCCAAATCAAAATAGACATCCATAGTTTTCTACCAATATCAAATTTATTAAAAAAAAAAGACTATTTGGGTCCTTAAAAACAGTTTTGAAAACGCACCACTAAAATTATATAAAATCTGGCGGCCGGACCTCTGGCTCTTTGAAAAATCATAAAAATTCACATATATCTCCAAACGATATGAAACTAATTGCAAATGAAAATAGACATCTAGGGCTTTCCAACAATACTAAATTTGTGTAAAATGGAGACTGTTTGGATCCTTAAAAGCAGTTTCGAAACTTATCATAAAAATCTGGAAATCCCAGTAACAGTGGTCAAATCCGAAAATCATTAAAAGTATAAAAAAAATATCATCACAATGTATATGATTCATACACACACACACCCCCACAAAACAGCCCTAAGACATGTTTCTAACACATAAAATTATTCAATCATCATATCAATGAAATCATACATCAAGAAATCAAAAACCCTAATTTCGCCTTATTCACAAAATCAACCTTGTCGCCATCCTTCGATCATCATTCGATAAATATTTCTCATCCTCTTTTCAAACTCACATAAAGACACTCATCAAGAAAATCATCCAATCCCTCAAAGAATCCTAAACTAAAATAAATAACAAAATCATTCTTATCATTAAACAATACCGAAACTTACCTTGAAATCCTTTGATTTTCGGTTTGGAAGAATTTAGAGGTTTGGCGGATTCTCTTCTTTTTTTCTTTTTTTTTTTTTTTTCTCTGTGTTTGTGCGTGGGAGAGAGGCAAAAAGAGCAGACAAAGGGAATGGGAAAGAAAGGGAAAAGGAGGCTAGGGAAGTGAGGGAGAGAGAGAGCATGTAAAAAGAGAAACTTTGAAAATTATAACAAAATTTGTGAGTAATTTAATTTCAAATAAATTTTGGAATTAATTGAGATTAAATTCTTTGGTTTAATTGTCTTTGAATTGCTGTGGGATAGCTGTCATTAAGGTCTGAAAACGTGTGGGAGGAAAAGGAAACAACTAGGTTAACTTTTAGAATTTTCGCACCTAAAATTACACATGGTAAACTGGTTGGTTACTAGTACATATCCGGATAGTATACTAGTCATAACTTCTTACTCTGATATCGGATTTGCACAAATGAGTAGGCGTTGGAAAGCTTATGAAAAGCTCTATAAGTTTATTTAAATTAAAACATAATTTTTGACATTCAACGATTCATAATTGAGTTAGAAATTAAGATCTTATAAAATATGTCTTTTTCGGATAACATACTTTTCTTTTTTTTTTTTTTTTTTAAAAACATTAACATCATCACAAATACTACATACCATATATATATATTTAAACCATCACACAAAATTATCAAGTCATCATAAAAAATTTCATCAATTTGGCATGAACTTTGTTATAGCACATCGAGTACTCGTCGCGTCACCTGTGAAAAATAATTCAACGTAACATTAGAATTAAGAAATTGCTATCTCATCACATATCTATGTTAATTCTAATGTCAATTTTCTAACGTTAAAGTTAGATAGCATTTGGGGCGTTACATCCCTCTTACCTTATAAAAGTTTCGTCCTCAAAACTTAGTGAACCAATTATGGTTTCATAATCTAACTTGGTTCTATTCCTTTACTTATCATGTGTGCTCGTACCGTGGTACATAGCCAATGAATGGTTGAAGGCGGCAGTCCGTTCTAACTCAAACCATGAAACACAGAGTTTAACATGGAGTAGTTAAGGTAGCCAGTCCAATCCAACTCAAACCATGAACCATACGATCTAAACCCGCCCTCGTGGCTAGTCGGTACGACACAACATCTTACTTGTCTTGTTCTTACCATGTGATTCATTATTAGTGATCATGCTTCATGATGTCACAATATTAAAACATATAACATAACATAACCTCATTCATAATATACCATGACATACCATACATATCATACCATAACATACCATACCATAACATGCCATAACATACCATAACATAACATAACACATAACATACCTTAATATACCATAACATAACATACCATACCATAACCTATAATATATTAGGCAAGTAACAACAAAGGGCCTATGCTGTAGGCAGAGTTGTACTTACCTGGTTAGCTGTGTCCTATATCGTGCGACTCCAAGCTGAGGCACAACAACAGGCTATCTCCTGTTATTTCAAAGAACATAGTATAAGGCTTCATAATTATATCCTTAAGATGTTGGTGACCTAACCAATACCCATTCATAGTCTTAGTTATATGTCCCCCCTATAACTTATGATGACTTACTTGGTTACTTAAGGTAACCTTGGGTATTAACCCCCATCATACGTGAATAGGATTAGGTATCATCTTAACCTTGGCCTATGCCTGGTCATCTTTAATTTATAATCCTTTTGGGTTTTAGATCCAAACCTAATCTTAATACCTTGTTGGGTTACCTTGAGTAACCCTTGAGGTAGTCAAACTTAGTCCAATTATCCTAAGTCAACCTTGGGCTTTGGACCCCGTCCAGTAACTCGGGTATCCTTCTCGGTTATCGTCCATCATCGTCTTGTTACAAAACTTTGGCTTAAAAATCCCTTTTTCCTTATCTTGGAAAATTTTGGTGAATTAAGCTCAAAACCTTTAATTAACTTATAAAAATTCGAGGTTCTTAAAATAAAGCCTCATAAAAATCATTGAATACTGAAAACTGTCGTTGGAACAGTCTCCACAGTCAGAACATTGGTGTTGTGCAAAAATACAGTTTTTCTGTGTTGTTTTAGAAAATCCTGTGCAGGAATTTCCTGTTCCCTGCACAATCTTTATAAAACCGTGTCAGTTCAAAAATCCATTCCTATTTTGAAAACGTTATCTTCACAAAAGTTTTAGATCTTGAAAAATCCTAAAACTTTCGTGTTTTGAGAAAAACCCAGTTCTGCATTTAACTTGTTCATTTTCTGAGTTGAAACTGGCTGGCCGTGTAAACTGGGACTGACCACCCAGGCTCGGGTTTTTGTAAAAACGAAGGCCTTTGTAACCTTATTCTTGAAAAATGTCAGCGCTGTCCCCTAGGAAAAACCGTTCTAAACAACTTTCATGTTTTAAGTTTTTCTAAATTCGGCCTCTAAGGGCCTCAAATTTCACTTTTCCTGAAACTGGCCAGTTTGTACCCGAACTGGCAGTTTTCGGTTTTAAGTTCGTTTTACGTCCTATTACGCGCACTCTACCTCAACCGCATGCAGCGGGAGCTTAATATCAGTCATGCAGCACTTTCTAACGTAAAACATACATCCATGCATCATTCAAACATTTTCATGCAAAGCAAAACACTTGGGTGTTCTTGCACCAAACCAAGGTTTGCAAAACATTTGGTTTGCATCACCATTCATCAATCAAGCTTCTAATCTAGCTCAAACATAAACATGCATGACCTATAACTTCTTAGGCATATTGGGGACAAATCACAAACACCTTATGTGCATGCATGCAATCTTAATAATCATGCAAGCATACTTATCAATTCATGCACCATAATCATAATTGAGACCTTAGCACCCTAATCAAGCACCTAATAAGCATTAAACCCATTGCATGAAATAAGAAAATGAGCTTATGCTCTTACATCCCAAACATAGAAATACACTTAAATCTCCAAATTTAAGCTCTAATTGAAAAGCTTAGGGTCAAAGGGAGAATCCAAGGATTGTGCTCGGTTTTGGGTCTAAAACTTTTTCCCTTTGATCCTTCACCATAACCGGCCATCCCCCTCCAAATGGGGTTCCTAATTTTCGGCCATACCACATGAAACATACACATAAATTTCTTGCTCCAAACTTAATAAAAACTTAGAGGTTTAGTGGTTTACCTTAACCTATTCAAGGTTTGCTAGCTTGGTTCCAACCATTTTTCCTTTTCATTGCCACTACCCACAACCGGCCTCCCCTTGGCCTAGTGGTTCCAAAATTTTTCAGCCACTTGATGGCTGCCGCACCAAAGTCCGGCCACCAAGAAATCCGGCCACCCCCTAGCTCAAATCCTTCCTCATTTTTTTTTTTTCTTTCTTTTCTTTTCTCTTCCTTTTTGGCTTCGGATTTTAGGGGGAAGGGTGAGAGAATTTTTGGCCATAGTTTTGGGGTGTTTCCTTATTTTTTTATGAGCAAAATCAGCTGCCCCCTTCACCTATTTATAGGTGAAAAATCCTTAATTTTTGGATTTTTTTTTTCCAAAAACTACATTTTAACCCCTAAAGCAAAAATATTTGCATTTATGCCCTCCAAGTGTCATGTGGCCGGCCATAGCCTTGTTCTCCAAGCAAAATCATGACATCATCATGCTTACCTCATCATGCTTACATCAACTATTTTCCAAACATTGTATTTTGGCCCCTAAGGACAAAATCTTTGCAATTTCACCCCTACATGTGGCCGGCCATTATCTTCCCTTGCATGGCAAGTTTTTTTTTGCATCATTGTGACATCATCTTGATGACATCATGTGCTTACCTCATGCTTACATCATCATATTTCCAAAAATTACACTTTTGCCCCTAAGGACAAAATATTTGCATTTTAGTCCTCCACATGGCCGGCCATCATTGTGCAAGGTGGCAACATTTTTTATTTCTTTCCACCATTTTTCTTTAATTAAAAATGATGTCATAATTCTAAAATAGGGTGACATCATCATAAGGCCTTGTTTGGCTTTTTCTTAAAATGCAGTCTATTTTCTTGCTAACACAGATATTTCCAATACTGTGTTCACTAATACACAGTACAATTCAGTACTGTTTTACTTGACTGCAGTCCAAAATTTATCTGTGTATTGTTGGACTATAAAATTTTTTTTTTTACTTATTTCTTAAAGCCATCTGGCCCTTGATATCCAACTTAGTGTGCTTGATTTTTCTAGAGTGGTCTCATAGCTTATTCTAGCTATCTTGTCCGAAAAGATAATTTTCGCAGTATATTTCCTATACTGCTTATCTTATTACTGTATAGTCATACCTTTGACTGTTCTTAGTCAACCCTTTGACATTTTGGTCAACTTTGACTTTCTTGGTCAAACTTTGACCAACATGAAATCATGAAATTTTGTCATGCCGTTTTCCTTAAAACGCCTTGTACTTGGCTAAGTAGTCTATTGTTGAGTCTCATTACTAGTTAAATGAGAACTCAAACTTATATTATCATTCTCTTCCGATCATGACCCAGACTTAGGTTTTCCTTGTTCAAAGGAAATCTAGAGTCATCAAAATTTTCGGGTATTACAGAGCATGTGGTGGGCAGAAAAAAAAATACGTAGAATATTGTGTGTTCGTAGATTTTAAAATATCAAAAAATTACACAAAGGATTCGTCTACAAAGAGCAACAATAAAAAAATTGAACAACAATAAATACACAAATTACACTCCAAGCAAGTTATAAAAGAATTGTGTGTTCATATTTTTGTTGGAAAACAAGAAATTGAGCAATATGGAAGTCACATTGCCTTTCTTTGATGCAAAATAGTCATGGCCTTGATGGGAAGATAAGGTGGCAGTGGAGGTGGCGACGGCGGTGACGAAAAAAGGAGAGAGAGGGGAGGGCGGCGTTGAGGGTGATGGGAGAATGAGGGGGAAGGGATGGTGGCGTTGCGGGTGACGGTCGAATGAGGAAGAGGTGAGGGCGGCGGCGGCGTCACCATAAGAATAAGAGAAAAGGTAAGGCAGCGGCGGGAAGGGCAGCGGTGCTGTCGGCGGGCGGGCGAAGGAGATAGTGGGTAGGAGAAATCTTTGAGTGGTCGAGAGGGAGAAAGATGAAAATGATGAGAAAGGATGAGGAAAGTGGATGTAAGTTAAAGGATTACGCGCGAATTTTAAAGCACAAAATTTCAAATTTTTAGAATAATTTTTGAAAGATTACATGACGGTTACCCTAATAGGGCCAGTGCACTCATTCATTTGATTTTAATTATTTTAAGTTATGAGGAGTCAATGTCTCTTACCTAGAAAGTTTATTCTATATATGTAATCTTTTTTAGATACATGACAAAGGTAGTTATATGTAGTGGAGGATAAATTTCAACCTAAAGTATAAAAATCTGATTTCTTAAAAATTTCTTTACCATTATAAGATGAGTATGCATAAGCAATAGCCAGGTCATCCCCTAGTCAATTTATATAGTTTTCCAAGACAAACTTATTACAATTTATTTTCTTTCTATTTTTATAATCGTTTGTGCCCCTTCGGACGTTTAACTTTATCCCTCCCCAATATCATTTTACAATAAGTATTTTTATTCATACCTATTAATTGATATATAAAACATATTTTTTGACGAAAATAAGTGAAAACATCGTTTAAGAGTACCAAGATGGAATTGACTAAATTGAAATGCTATGATATAATACGGAAATAATTTTTTTATTTATTGAAGACTTAAATTTTATTTTTTATTACTTGCTAAAAATATTTGTGTTTTTTATTCTTCCGAGATTATTTTAACATATTAATCTATTAATGTAAGCGCATTAAATGCACTTATAATCATATGTGATCCTTAATTTGGCACAGAGCAACCTTAAGCCCGAGGGACATTTTATGCTGGATTACAAGGTATTTGGATTAACTAATATAATTGAGAATGCTATATGTGTTTTCACTTGAGAAAATTCCTCAATTACAAGGATTAACCATATCTTTCATAGGCCTAATCTGCTAAACAACAGACTTTTTCGGTAACACTTTTGTTAATTATGATATGGAATAATATCCTACCCACTATAAGATTTTGTTTTTAACTCATAGATCTGTATCAGGTATTAATGTCAGTTTTGCATACATTTTCAGTTCAATATTATTATTCTATTTTTAATTCTAACTTTCATAAACATGTACTCACCATGGAACACCTATTAACTTAATTTGCCCCTCCGATCACAAGAATTTTAATGAAAAATGTATACAATGTGTGAAAACTAGAATATATGATTCACGTGAACAAGAAAAGTGAGAGCGATGGCAGCTAGAAAGAGGAAGAAAAAGTAACAATACTACTAGGAAGGCTATCTTTCTTCCATCTTGACCAAACTTTATTAATATTTTCATGAGATATATAAACACTACGAGGAGACAATGATAACTCTGAATGATTAAAGCGAAGGCCAATCTTCTTCCTTGCTTTTTTGTTTTTTTTTTTTTTTTGTTTTTTTTTCTTGGTAGAAAAAGCAATACTTTAGTACTAAAGGAAAGGATGAGAATTCTTTAATAGGGTGTGCATGGTTGTAAAACCATTATCTTTTTACAAGTTCTATCTATGAAACTGTCATTTTTATTATTCTATATAACTTTATGATGTAAGCTGACGAGTTTGACTTGTGTTTCATTGATATATATATATATATATATATATATATTTCCCTCCCAATTCCCTACCGTAGAATTCTCTAGTAAAAAAATCATGACAAACAAAGTAAGGCTAATTTTCTTCGTCACAGAAAATATTTTCCTTCCTCTAAATCACAAACGTTTTGAACTATGTTTTTCATTGATGCATAAGTAGGTCTACTCAAAAGAAATAAGGAGTTATGATCGGAGATAGAATTATCCGTTATTGTGGGAATAACTTGTATATTTGAGTCCAGAAACTTGCAAGCTTCGTCTAGTTAGTTATTACTGAGTCTTGATTTTAGTCTTTGTTTCAGTTCAAACACCGCGTTCTCTTTGAAATAGACAGGGTGTTATCGACTTTTGAAGATCGCGCAAAAGAGGAATTCTTCAGAATTCAACCTAACTCCTCCATGATGTTTAGTCGATATAATGGTTTATTACGTTAAGTTTATTATAAGAGATATTTTGTTATGTTGATTTTGGTCTTTCTACTAAATCTTTGTTTTAGTAAAATTTGTGACCACTGATCACTATTAATAAAAATCCATGCTAAGCATAATCATATAAATAAGAATTAAAAAACTAATGTTGAAAAGTATATAACAATATAGGTGAGTTAAAAGAGAGAGAGACTTGATCATATATCTTATTTATAGAGTTAAGCCTACCACTGAACTCAGTGGGATTGAGCCCACTTTCTTAAATACATGGACGTTGATCTCCCAACTTTTGTGTTATAGTTTTTATTAATCATGATCTCTTAATTGTGTGATACTTGATGATACGTTGGAGGAAGTTCCAACACCAACAATCTTTTAAGTTTGGTTTGTGTGGTAAAACCTTTTCCCCCTTCCTATTATTTATATAGACGACAATGGGGCTAGTGACATTATTCGTTTGATTTTGACTTATTTTTATATTGTTGGAGGCTCAAGCATGTAATACACATGTGCATCTGACAAAATAAAAAATAAATTATGTATCTAATGAATTTGCTACAGAGTTTATTATAAGTATGTCACCACTTCTGGGTATATAAGAGCATCTCCAACCACGCGCCATTTTAGGCTGAAATGGCATGGGTTTTGCTCCAATCAGGCGGCAATTTTCACACCATTTTGATGTGAAATTGCCTGCTGTGAACCGTGGAAATGCATATTTGCGTTTTCACTGTTCACTCAACGCCATTTTAGTGGCGCCTTTCCCTTTTTTTTTTTTTTTTCACAAAGAGCACAAAATACATTTTGTTTTTCTATTATTACCCTCGGTTTCATATTTCTTAACAAAGTTAGTTTCTTTTTATGCTACCAAAAATAGAAAGAACTTTTTTGTTTGTGTCCCACATTGTTAATTTTATTTTATAGTTAATTTTATATAATGAAAATTTAATATGTAAATAATATGAAACGCAATTACATATTTTATTGGATCAATATGTGAAAAAAAAAATTATATGTGGTTGAAATTCGAAAATTCAATAAATAGTATGGAATTAGTAAAAAGGAATATAAAAAGAGAATAAAAAAAGGAATATATATGGAATATTCTTTTTTGTGTTAGAAATGGTGTAATGGGATGGAGATGAATTTACTGTTTAATATAACAATTACATTATTTTGATGTGAAAGTTACACCATTTTTGTGTAATGGGTTGGAGATGCCCTAATGATGACAAGGTAAGTCTCGCTCTAGTGATTTCCTTATAATTTATAAGATGCGTATGTAACTTCTCGTCAGGTCAATCTATATGGTCTTCTATAACAAGCTACACTACTTGGATTTTTCTTTATTGCCACTAAAAAAAAATGGTTCTATTGACATACTCCTCTTGTAAAATATTTTAACACTATAGTTTGCTGTATTGTTTTTATCTACAACATTTTTATATTATAAATGTCATTTCTAGTCATAACCTTATGATTATTAGGCAATTGGTTATAAATTTTTGTTATAACTAAAACTTTTTAACCATAGAAATTTTAGTCACAAAAACATATAATTGGTCAAAAACACATTAAAATTACTAGGGAAAAAAAAAGGGGTAAACTAGACAAACATAACTCGATAAAGATCTGACTAATGATCTCGTAATAGTAGAATATTTTTTTCAAATCATGGAGACTTGTTTTTTGATGCGACAATACCAAGGAGATTATCTTTTATTTCACCTTGACTGAAACTTTATTGTAATGGTGACGTAAGCATTAGGACTCTGAATGACGAAAGCCAAGGCCAATTTTCATCCTATCTTCTTCTTCTTCCTTTCTTTTTACTTATTATTTTTTTAAATTAGTGGGTGAGTGGTTAGAAAAAGCATTACTTTACTGGAAACAAATAAAAAAATAAAAAAATATATATATATCAAGACAAACAATGGAAGTCCGATTTTGTAGGCCACACATGATTTCCTTGGAATCAGTATTATCCATCCAAAATGCCCAGATGATTGCCTCTTGTCCGGAATTGATTTTATTTTCCTTAAAGTAAAAATGGAAAGAGAAGTGGAGATTTCAGACTGGTGCCAAAAACAAAAACGAGTAGATTCTCATTAGAAACACACGCGATAGAAAACATTATCGCTCCACTATAGCACAAAACCTTTTGCTTTTCATTCTACTTTAATTTTGTCAATATTATTACAACTTTTCAATCTAAATGTTTCGAGAAATTTAAAACCAAACGATAGGCCTATTAAGCCTCACATGCACGAAAAAAGTTCTAGCTAAAAGCTTTTTTTTTTTTAAGTCAAAAACCACATTTAAATACTTATAATGTTCTCAGGGCATATGAGGAGTAGGACTAATCGGGGTGTCACAATACGTGCATCGAATGTCTAAAAACAATTTCAAGTAAAGATATAAGAGATGTGGTCTACCAAAAGATGTACAAGCCAACTGACATTATATGTCAGAATTTTTTTTATTAGCTATGGAGTACATTATCACACACGGTTTCTACTACAAAACATGGATTACAGCACTGCAAAGCCTTGGAGGACAAACATAATGTCCTACAACATATTTTATTCTTATTCTTAATAAAGTACCGGCTTACACGATGATAATACTAATTAATTAAATAGACACGTATTATAGTAGCCGACAGAATTATACTTATGTCGCAGCACATTGTTGGTCTTGCACTCAAGGGCCTGAAGTTTTAGACGGCGGGCAACCACGCCGGTACTTGCTGCATGGCTCTGATGGCTTTCCATTTCCTTTGCAGTATGGAGTACCGGGGTTACCGGGGCCACATGGCTTTGCTGGATTCTTAGGGTTTCCTGTTCCTCCTACGACTCCTTTGCCTGCAAAATATATATAGATATTTAAATTAGAGGAACAAAACATGTTAATGAGAAACAGGACAAACATAACTAAACATAACTTTCGTCTGGCAAATTAAACCACGAAATTAATCTGCAAAGCAAAAAACTCAAAATCTGAAGAAAGAAAGATTAAGAACTTGCTTGGCACGCGGTAATTAAGACTCTTATTTATATGGAAAGAATAAGTAAGATTTTTCCTTCTCTCTCTAGCAAATGTTCTAAACATAGTCATCGAACAAGAACCACAACAAAAATCAGCAAAAGGGAAAGTAGTTTTCCTCACCTGCATCTGCAGCTAATTCTCGAGCAAGAAGCGAAGAGGTAAAGAAGAGAAGGGAAGCCAAGAGAAAGCATAGAATAAGATATGCCTTCATCTTTGGAAATTTGGTTAAATATTTTTGTGCGATAAAAACTTGTCCTCCTTGCTCTTACTTTATATAACCCATTCAAGTTACTGTACAAACAATTGGGCCGGTGAAATCATTCAGTTTAATTTTGATTATTTTAAGTTATGCAATTTACACCTATACCTAATGGAAATAAAAATTATATACTAGTGAACTCCCTTGGTATTGATTTCTGGTAGAATAAATCTGTTAAATTTATGTGTGTACCCTTCACATATGACTTTAATAAAAATAATAAAAAGAGCTGTCAAGGTTACATGACTTCACCTGAGCACTGATTCGACCATCTTTTGTGGTAAAACAATAATTTATACAGCCAGGTCGTTTCCAAGTCAATCTTTAGGTCTTCTACATCAAACTTTACTTTTTTTTTTTTTTTTTTCAATAAAAACTTTACATTTATAAAATATTATCTTTACTATCATGTTTATCTGTGCCCCTTCAGATATTTTAGCAGCCCCTTCCCCGAAGAATATGTAACAAGAATTTTTAATGAAAAAAATCCATAAGGGTAATTCGTGGAATATTCCAGGGAATACGTGATTCATGTGAACTAAAAAAGGTGGCAGCAAGAAAGAAACAGAAAAAGTAGATAATACTAGTGGGATTATCTTTTCTTCCACCTCGACCAAACTTTACTGTTTTGGTGGGAAGACACTAGCCTTCAACAATAAAATCGGAATGACCACCGCCCTCGTGGCTTGATGGCAAGAAATATTTATTTATAATTTAACTTTTCTCAGGTCTCAGGTTTGAGCCGTAACACATACAGAGTCTTGAAATCTGGGATCTGTTAGCTGTGAAGATCTAAAATCATGTTTCTTGTTATCCCATTAATGCGATTAAGTGGGCTCATCCAATAACCACTGGGAGACGCTCCTGATTCCCTTTTTCCTTAAGAAAAAAATGGGAATGACAAAGTGAATGCCAATTTTTTTTTTCTATAGCTTGCAAAGTTAGGTATGTAATAGTAGATATCTTCGAGATAATATGGACCCTACATACTTTCATATTAACATCTTTTTTCTTCAATTAAATGAAAGTTTGGGAAAAGGCAAACAACGTTAGCATATACATATATATCTCCTGAATATTATTAAAGGGTCTCTTCAGACATTAATATATATATTCGATGAAAGTTCTACGAATGGATTTACTCCTCGACGATGAGTACGTCGCCTTAACCTCATCGAATGTGTTAATCGTAAGGATAATGGAAATGTGATCTCAGGCACTCTAATAAAATTGAGTACTAAGCTGATAGAAAAACAAGCTTTCACTTAACCCTAAAAGGGATCACCCAACACTTAAACCTTTAATCACTAACCCATCACGATTGTGGGGGCACCACACTTAGTGACCATAATGTCCGTACTTAGATCATCTTCAACACATATAATGTCAGTGCAATATCTTTGAATATATTATCTATTTCACGGTCCAATAAATAATAACAATTTAGATATTAAACTTTGGGACTTGTAAAAAAAAAAATTTCACAAAAAAAATTTACCCGAATACTTATAATGAAATAACTCGACTATTTGGATTAAAAAAGAAAAACCATAAAAAAAAAAAAGTGGGGACTAAAGTAACCAGTGCAAATATGAACGCGTAGTAACTTTTCGCATTCCACCATACTGAACAAGGAAGACCAATTAGGCTTGTTATACCTACCTTAATTTTGTCAATATTATTTTTGCAAGGCAAAAGGGATAAATACCACTAATAATTGGAGGGAAAATCACAACAATACCAAAGTCCTTCAGAAGTAACAACAATGTTTTTTGTAAGAAAGTCAAGGATTTTAAGATGAGAGCAAGCATACCTATCTATAGGGAAGGTATTTGATTACCTAATCACTTAAATCTCCCCATGAAAATGATTTGTACAATTTGACCCCAAGAAGGTTCAAATTTCACTAAAGTCTTTTGTTCTTTTTTTTTTCTTTTTTTTTTTTTTAGGCCCTTTCCATCATGAATTTTTTTTTTCTTTTTTTCCAGGAAGAACAGTTAGTTGATGCTAGAACTATTTGACCGACGTTTTTCGGAATGAGTTGTTGCATTATTCAGCATTCACCAATATGATTACATGCTCCACATCACGTGGCACTGATTAAACCATCTTCTTGTGCTAAAAATCATCTATTGACTTTTGATCAAAACAAAAGTCACCAAATGTGAAAAAACTATGTGGCCACAATACAAGAAACTGAAGCTAAAGCAGCACATATATATCATTTCATCATTTATAGGAGCTCTATCGATAATGGAGCCTTTTTCTATCGATATGTGGCAGCACTTGAGAACTCTTCAGCTTGTGCATCAAAATTCCCAAAAAAAAAAAAAAAAAAAAACAAAACAAAACAAAAGATTATCATGTAAACATGGACATGTAATCTGGCCAAAATATGTACAAACCAACTAACAAAAGCTTAGTTGGCTATTCATATATTTGCTAGATTACAACACACTGAAAAGCAGTTTGGATGACAAACCGTAACCCATAATCCTACCACCCATTCAATTCCTTGTTCTCAACAGATGGTGGTCTACTCGATGATAAATATTACTGATTAAGCAGACACATAATATTGTGGTAGCTAACACAGTAGTTACATGTTTATGACTTGATCATTTCGCCGCGTGTCATTGGCCACTAACTTTGATCTGCATTTGCACTCATATGTCTTACCCTTGCCACCGCATAGCTTTGCTGGCTTATAAGGGTTGCTTGCCGCTGGTGTCACTGTGCCTGCAAAATTCAGATACCCAAATTTGAGCAACCAAAAAATAAAATAAAATGTTAGTATAAAGAAGACAAAGATAACCACAAAACTAATCGGCTAAATAACGAACTCAATCAGGAGAAAGATTGAGGATTTGCTTGGTATCGTGTATTTTTATTTTTTATTTTTAATTGGAAAGAATATTGGAGATTTTTTTAAGCAACATCTTGAGAAGATTTACGTAAATTTTTTTTTATTACTTTCATAAAACCGAACAACGCTAAATCTACTGGTTGTGCTATGAAGCACGGAGAATATGTTAAATATATGAAAATAACTGACTATATTTATCTTGCAACAAAAATTAGAAAAATGGAAAGTAGTGCTGCTCTCTCACCAGCAGGGAATTCTCGAGCAAAAAATAAAGAGGGAAAGAAGAGAAGGGAAGCCACGAGAATGCATAGAATAAGATATGCCTTCATGTTAATTTGAAATCAAATTTTTGTTGAATATTTGTGTGCGGTAAAAACTTCCTACTTGCACTTATTTATATAGCCCATTCAAGGTTAATGTACAGACCATAGGGCAGCTGTAATTATTAATTTTATTTTAGTCCCGTTTATTATTATGTAATTCACATTTATATCTAATTAAATATAAAAAAAACTGATTAATTATTAGTTCCGTAAAAGTCATCACTTTTGGTGGTAGCTTTTGTGGAAAGTCAGTTTCAGACCTACGGTAGAAAAATCTGATTAATTAACTAGTAATTTATATTTTACACCAGAATAAGCATGTGTTTAGTGCAAGGGTTTGGATTGTAGAATTTGGGTTTGAATTGAATTGTGCATTTGGTGTGACATTTGAATTACTGGAGATAAAAAGTATAAAAACTTGAAATGTATTCGGGAAAAAAATCAATGTGGAGCTTGTTTCGTTCGTCTCGAAATTCTATGTAATTTTAAAAAAATCATCTCATTTGGTTTTGTATATAGAAAGTTATAGACTTTTAAAATTTGAATCAAAAAATTATGAATAGTGAAACTGAGGGAAAAAGACAAAAATTAAATTGTAATTTTAAGATCCAAACCCTTACTCCAAACATGGGCCAAGATCATGAGTGCATATCTAATCAAAGTCATTCCCAAGTCAATCTATAGGTCTTCTATAATACTCATGATTTTGAAATGTTTAATGTAGTAAGCAGCCTATGTATTATAATTTGTACTAACTAGCTCCTTTTTTTCTCTCTCTCTTTTAATTTTAAAAGAAGATTTGTAAGGGTAAACAAAAGTCAAACTAAAAATTAGTGAATATAATCTAAAAAAAAAAAAACTTGTAAACTCATGTATATAATTTGGGGCTTCATGGAAGTAAATTTGCGAGTAAATCCTGGGTAGAAAGGCATTACTTTTCACAAAGGAATGGCCAATTTCTTCAAGCTAGCTAAAATGATTTTAATTATAATAAAAGAAACAATCAAACACTAATGCACAGATGAGGATCTGTTCACAGTTAACACACTCTTTTTTTTTTTTTTTTTTGACGGGGCATTTATTTTTATTTTTGTTTTACCAAAAAATTAAGATGGTATAAAGAAAAGGAGATTGCTGCGAAAGACCATTAATAATTTAATACAAGTGCCTCAGATGAAAGATTTCTCAATATGCATATTTTCAAAGGACGTTTAATAGCAAAATTGGAAAGAGAAAAGTTTAAAAATAATAATAATAAAAAAAAAAAGATGGAAAGAGAGAAGAGGAGATTGATGTAAAGAAGAGACAGACAGAGAGTAGATTCTCACTAGTGACTCGACATAGAAAATGTTATCCTGCCTCTAAAGCAGAAACCTTTTTTGAACTCTTTCTTACGTGTTGATTAATAGAGATCTCAGCACGTCTATGCTCAAAGAGATAAGGTCAGTGTGACGAGAGATAGTATTAAGAAATTAAAAAAGAAAATACTATTACTTTTGAAATTGGAGATAGAGATTAAGAACTCTACATTTTTTTTAACGGAGTTATCTAGTGTAGAATTATTATTATGTGTGAAATTATTATTAGATTGTATTTACATTAGCTGATAATCAATATTTTATTTACCCTTTTAAGTTTTTATTTATCCAAAAAGTCATTCACTCATATATATTTATAATATAATATATATATACCAACTTATAGATAACATGGTAACTCCGGCCATAGCAGTCAGTTTCAAACAGTAGAAAATTATGATTTTCTAGTAATTTACGGTTATAAGATGAGTAAATAAGTGATATAGAATTTTTTTTAATTTTTTTTAATTTTTTTTTGCAATACAAACTTTACACTTATAATCTGTAGTCTTTACTACTTTCATGTTTTTCTGTGTTCCTTCAGAAACTTTAGCTGCTCCTTCCTCCCAGAATATGTAACAAGCATTATAAATGAAAAAATCCGTAAGGGTAATGCGTGGAATATTTCAGGGCATGCGTGATACATGTGAACTAAAAAGAGATGGCAGCTACAAAGAAAGAGAAAAAGTAAGGATTTATAATAATAGGAGGATGATTTCTTCCACCTCGACCAAACTTTACTGTTTTGGTGACCACTCTTTTTTGTCAAAACTGTCGTGTAATCCATACATACGACGACGGTTTTCATTGAAAACCATTGTCATATGTGCACAAAATAAATGAGGATTACACGACGGTTTCTGACTGAAACCGTCGTGTAATCATGTATGTGCATGAGGATTACACGACGGTTTCGATTAGAAACCATCGTGTAATCATGTAGATACGACGATAGTTTTTTCATCGTATCTTGACAAAAAGGAAGGATTACACGACGGTTTCGGCCGAAACCATTGTGTAATCTTCCGAAAATAAATTTTAAATTTGAAATTTTGTGCTTTGAAATTCGTGCGTAAACCCTTAACTTCAATCCACTTTCCTCATCCTTTCTGCTCATTTTCATCTTTCTCCCTCTCGACCAGTCAAAGATTTCTCCTAGCCGCTATCTCCTTCGCCCGCCCGCTGACAGCGCTGCAGCCCTCCCCGCCGACGCCTTCCCTTCTCTCTCATTCTCCCGGTGACGCTGCCACCGCCCTCCCTTCTCCTTCATTCTCCCATCGCCCTCAACGCCGCCGTCCCCTCTCTCTCCTTTTTCCGCCACCGCCGCTGCCACCTCCACTACCACCATGTGTTCCCATCAAGGCCGTGACTATTTTGCATCAAAGAAAGGCAAGGTGACTTTCATATTGCTCAATTTCTTGTTTTCCAACAAATATACAAACACACAATTTTTTAGTAAATTTCTTGGAGTGTAATTTGTGTAGTTATTGTTGTTCCATTTTTTTTATTGTTGCTCTTTATAGACGGATGGTTTGTGCAATTTTTTGGCAGTTTAAGATCTTTGTAGACTATATTATGTGCATTTTTTTTCCACCCACCACATGCTCGATGAAATTTCAAAATAGAATTTCATTTGGTTAATCATATGGAATTAGTTTTTAGTGTAGTATGCTTGGATTTTTTAATGTTCTTGGTGAATGTGAATTTGATTTGATTAAATTGGATCGATTATTTGTTTGTTTTGTATATTTGTGTTGCAATAAATATAGGTGAGTCTTGCAATAAAAAATGACACAAAATAGAGCTAGAATATGCAAAAAGGGAAGACCACGAATATCTTCGTAGACAATATTTTGTGCATTTTTTTCCCACCCACCACATGCTTGATGAAATGTCAAGATGTAATTTCGTTTGATTAATCAAATGGAATTAGTTTCTAGTGTAATATGTGTAATAACCAACATTTTTACAAATTTACGATTTCTTTTATTTAGGAATCCAAAGTTTGTATTATGTATGTTTGTATGAAATGCCAGATCTGATTTATCATAATTAGGGTTTATGTATGATTTTATTCCGGTCAAAGTTTGATCAGAATAATCTAAGGTATGATTTAGTCAGTACTGCAGTTTTATAAACAGTATGAAATTATACTGTGAAAAACTGTCATTACGGATAACGAAGCCAAAATTAGGTTTGGGATCATTGTAGAAAATCAAGCACAATATTTAGAGTAATAAGAACTAAGTGGTTTTAAGATCTAAGAAATATATTTATGCAGTTCGGTTAAGCATAGATAAATTATGGACTGCAGTCCAGTATAACAGTACTATTTTTGGTGAAAATAGTATTTGTAATATCTTTATTAGTATGATAATGAACTGCATTTGAGGAGGAAAACCAAATGGAGCCTTAATGGGGGGACACCTCATTTGTGATAATTAATTGAATTATTTGATTTTTAGAAAATAAGGAAAGTAATTTAAATGCATGAACTTGGAAGATAGCTTGGCCACCAAGCCACCCCAAGTGGCCGGCCACCTCATGGAGCCTAGGAGCAAAAATTTTTGCCTTTGAGGACTTATGTGCAATTTTAGCAATAAAATTAATTCTAGAAATTAAATTAAATTTTGCCTATAAATAGATGTGGTGGGATTTGCCTTGGTTCACCTTTTGAAACCCTAACTTCTTTAGTTCACTCTCTAGTCCCTCTCCCTCCCCCTAAAAGCCGAAACCTAAGAGAGAAAAAAAGAGAAGAGCTTGGAGAGAAAAAAAGAGAAGAGCTTGGTCGGTTTTTGAGGAAGAATTCAAGGAGGAAGATCTACTTCTAAGTGTTAAGGTAAACCTATTTAACCCCCTAAGCTTTTCTTTTGAGTTTTAATTCAAGTATTTAAGTGTATTTTAAGTTGGTTATGTAAGAGCATAAGCTCACTTATTTTTCATGCTATGGTTTAGGTTGATTAGTATGTGCTTGATTAGGGCTTTAGTGAGCTAGATCTATGTTTTGGCTTATGTTTTTTATGTTATGCTTTAAAATTATATGCTTTGTGTGTATGCCTATTATGTGTTTGTTATATGTCCCCACATGCTTAGGAAGTTGTATCTTATGCTTGAGTGATGGTGATTTAATTGTATGAAGGATTAAACCGAAAAAACCAACTTAAAAACCCTATTTGGTAAAAGATTACTACATGGGTTAATTGGATGAGAATTAAGTGTATGTTAATGGAAAACTCTCGTAATACGCTGCATGTTTGACGTAAGCTCACGGTT
This sequence comes from Ficus carica, assembly GCA_009761775.1. Taxonomy (NCBI): domain Eukaryota; kingdom Viridiplantae; phylum Streptophyta; class Magnoliopsida; order Rosales; family Moraceae; genus Ficus; species Ficus carica. The sequence continues at coordinate 8,846,616 of CM019743.1, read as the reverse complement.
ATGACCGTTTGAGGTAGGGTGTGCGTTAGTTTGCGTAACAAACAATAAAAAGTAAATTTGCCAGTTTACGGATAAAACTGGGCAACAATCTGGAAATTAAATTTTGAGGCCCTTAGAGGCAGAATTTGGGAAAAGTTAAAACTGAAAAATTGTAGAAAATTGAAAACCCTAGGGGACAACGTGGACAGATTTTGAAAAATAAGCTCCAAATGCTTTCATTTTTATGAAAACCCGAGCCTAGCCAGCCTAGACCCTGTGCACGGCCAGGACGTTTCAACGTGGAATATGAGCAGGTTAAGGGCAGAATTTGGTTTTGAGTAAAAAACAAAAGTTGTAGGACTTTTTGAGGTCTACAACTTTCATTGAGAAAACTTTTTGAAATTCAAAACAAATTTTAAAATAAAACTGAATCTTAAAAACTGAGCAGGAAATAGGAAATTCCTGCACAGAAATATCAAAAACAGTGCATGAGCAGGCAATTCCTACACATGCACTGCTAACTGAAATTATTAGACTGTTTTCAATGAATGATTTTCAAAATGTCACAGTTTTACTATCGTTATAAAATAAATCAATTGCAATTTTATAAAATGATTTAAACAAGGTTTTTGTGAAGAAAAGAAATAATTAAAATATGCTAAATATATGGTAACCCTAGTATGACACTTAGTAATCGGTTATGATACTTAAAATTTATTATTGAACTAAGTAAATTGAAGGTACGTTTATAATAACCAAATAGGTTATTAACTTTATATGCTAGGTTTTGAATCCAAGGGTTACTTAGGTTAACCAAATGGGATACCACTATTGGGTCTTGGTAACCCAATAGGACATTAACCTAATTATGATTGAGATTATACCAAGGTTACTTACAGTAACCTGAAAAGGATACTGTTTAAGTATAACTAACCAAGAGTAGTATTAAGTAATCAAACAGGATACTGTTTGATTGTTCTTAGGTCGGGTGCCCTAAGATTACATTTAGTAACCGAATAGGATACCATGTTAGTAGAGGACATATAACTAGGATTAATGTTGAATGTTGGTTAGGATACCAACATTTAATGTAATGATTTATGGTAAGGTAGGATGATTCTTATCTTATATCCTTTTTGAAAACAGGAAAGTAACCTGTTGTTGCAATTCTTTGGAGCAACAAACCCCAGCTCTAGTATAATCAGTAAGTACAACTCCGCCTACAGCATAGGCTAATTGTTTTACTGATTGCATGTTTCTAAAACTCATGCTCTTATGTATGTAATGCATATGATTATGTTTTATTATTGTGACATCATAAAGCATGTTCACTAATGATAATTTATATGGTAAGAGTAAGATTAAGTTTCAAGTTATAGACTGTTTTCAAGAAAATGTTTTCAAGTAAGATTTTAAGTAAGTTTAAATCGTGTCGTACCGACCTGCACTAGGTCAGGTTTGGTTCATGGTTTGAGTTGGATTGGGCTGGCTGCCCCAACCATTCCATGACTGCGCGCCACGGTACGTACACTTATATTAAGTAAGGGCCCAAAAATATGCTAACTTAAGAAAGCATAATGAAGTATAATTGGTTCATGTATTGCTTAAGTTCATATTGTTTTTGCGGGTTAATAGTTGTACTTGCTGAGCGAAAGCTCACAACTTACGTTTATGCTGTAGGTAAGCTCCCTATTAGCAATACTTGATACAAGACGGTGGGGCATGGCAGGGCTAACTGTGAAACTACGGGATGGAGACCGCTACGCGTTTTGTGTCAAATATATGTCATTATTATCGAGTTTAATTAGTTGTTTTTCAAAACAAGTTTAATACTTAAATACTCAAACAAATATGTATATATGGCTATAAGTAATTATATAGTCGAGTTACATTTATAATTGTTTTTAAAAAATATATATATATTCCGTATTTTTCCACTAGTTAAGTAAGTATAAGTTATTATGTAAGATAAGTAAGGTAACGGCCTATGTAAGGCGGGTCGTTACAATATGCTCGGATTTTTTAACGTTCTTGGTGAATGTGAATTTGATTTGATTAAATTGGACTGATTATTTGTTTGTTTTGTGTATTTGTGTTGCAATAAATATAGGTGAGTTTGCAATAAAAAAATGACACAAAATAGAGCTGGAGTATATAAAAAGGGAAGACCACAAAGAAAAAATCCATTTAATCCCAATGCCGATGGTAAACGAAGGGCAATTCTCATGAAACAAGTCCATATGGTAAGGAAAAGAGGTGAACGAATTGAAGTCACCTTTAACGAGAAAGGGCAACCAGAAGGGAAGCATGGTAATGAATTGATGAGTTGGATTGGTATACTCGCTCAAGAGCACATTCCAATATCGGTACAATATTAGAGATCCCGTGATTTAGACGGAATGAAAGACCTAATTTGGAAATAAACTATTACTTGTTTCACCGTAAATGACTGGTTTCAGAGTGCTTGTTTCAAATCATGTGGTGAAGCTGCAAGAAATTTTCAACATGATCTTTACAAGACTTTTGTCGAGGACTTCCTATCATAAGAAAGTGTGTGGGAATGGCCTCAAAAAGTTATTGACAACAACCCTAATATAGAAGAATATGATTGGGTGAAATTCATTCAGTATAGAACATCCTTACAATTCCAAAAACTTTTAGATCGTGGAAGCAAAATAAGGGCCAACAACAAATAAACATCATGAGGAGGCCGAGATGGATATAAACAGCTCGACCAAAAATTAGTATGTCATCAAATTTTGTTTCTAATAAATCGTCGTAAAATTATTATTTTTAATTATTCATGTATACTAACGATGATAAATTACAGTTTAAGGAGACAAGGAAATGGGAAAAAAGAGATGGTTTGTGGCTAGAATCATGGATAGGAAAAGATGGAGAGTGAAGGATCCATCATATTAAAAAGTTGGCAAGTTGATAGTAAGTTTACTATTTAATAATAAATTCTTCATCACTAAAGTCACTTATAACACTTTTATTTATAATGTGTGCTTTTAATTATCCAGTATATGAAGTACAACACACAGGAGAGCCAAGGAAATTTCAAATCTGTTGGTACAAATGATGTATTGACCCAAACATTATCCAAACCCGAACACCCAGGACGTACTCGTGGTCAATCGAAGTTCGTAAAGCAGTCTCAGTACTTCACCCTTAAAAGAAGTTCGAGTAGAGATATTAAAGTGATGTCAATGAGATGCGAAATTGAAGAATTAAAGTAGATGGTGCATGGTCTATGTGCAAAGAAAGATGTGGAGCCGTCGTTTTACCAAGAGTATATGCCAACCGTTGACCAGCACAATAGCTTTAAGGCTAGTTGTACTCTCCAAGAAAAACAACCTGGAGTGTCTGATCCACCAACCATGCCGGTCGAGAGTCAATAGTGTAAGCTCTATATTATCGATGAACTTCAGGGTGGACAGTTGCTTGTTGCGATTGGAAGGGCATGGATGGAGAGCCTTCCCACCGATACAGTCCATGGGACACCACTAGGTGAAGGGAACATGTGAGTGTCAATCATTATGCCAAAATTAAAAAAAGCAGCACTACCTATTCCGACATACGAGGCAACAATTGTGGAGGAGGCTATTAATGGGTTTGTAGCTTGGCCGAAAATATTAATTGAGATCGACACGAGTATGAACAAGGCGAGTCGAGGGCCTAGTCACATTCCTGACCAAGCAGTTGAGGGAAACAAATGCCTAAAAAAGCTAGGAAAAAAACCGATCAACTCTCGATCTGAGGTACAACAAGATACGAAACAATAAAGACCTTCGTTTGACTTTAATAATTCGAATATGGAGCTGAGGCCTTTGGCTTATTATGCACTTAGTTCTATGCATTAAGGTAATCAGATAGAGGTCCCAATACCATACATGATCAGTGGTGCTAACATGCCTGTATTTCTGAACTTTGATGATATTTATGAGTTCACTAATTTTCAAGAAATCAGTGCAAATTGTATATTATTATACCTTAGGTATTTCATTCTATCTCTAAATTTTATTTATTTTATCTGGAAAATCTTCTATATGTCGTCTAGTGTAACAATTTTGATATTCTTATGCAGATATTTGACGGAACTATGTGCCTTTAACGGGCAAGCTGAGAAGTTTGTGTTTGTGTCTCCAACCTTGATCTCATCGATTAGAACATAAATTCTAGATGCTGGCCTAAGAAAGCGAGCCGATACTCTTGTCGTCTTTTTGCGTAACGCACCGAAAGGGCAACTTTATCTTGTTCCACATAATAGAGGGAGACATTGAGTTTTGAGAGTTATCGATCCATGGGAGGACCTAGTCCTTTATTTTAATCCTCTTCGGGAGAAGAAACGAGACAATTTTACTAATCTAATGAATATGTAAGTCAATTTTCATATGCTAAATTTTGATTTAATCTTAATGGTATTCATCTTAATTATTTTGAATTTTGCAAACTTGCTAGGGCCCTAATGGATTGAAAGCTTATAGTCGGAGAAGATATTAAAAAGAGACGAGACTATAAAACAAAAATCTCAGATCGTCCTTGTCCTCACCAAGTGGGAAGTGTTGAATGTTGTTATTTTGTTTTAGGTTTTTTAAGGGACATAGTGTTGAATGGATTGGACGTACTTGAAAGCAAAGCATTTATACTTGTGATGATATGGATTTGATTAAGGGAGAATGTACTAATTTTGTAACGCAGTTAATTGAATATGATATGTAAACTTGTAATGTAATGGATGATTATTTTACTTTGATACAATGTAGCTAATATTTTGTCGATCCTATTCTAGGCCATGTATTGGATAACGCACGGGTTAGGCTACCCGTGGGAAAAGCAAAAAAATGTGAAATTTTTTTAAATTCATGTTGAACTTTACACGATGGTTTCTGTTGAAAACCGCCGTGTAAAGACTAGTTTACACGAGGGTTTTGAATAGAAACCGTCGTGTAAACTTGCCTTTACATGACGGTATCATTGTCTTATTTTACTTGAATACCTAATCAACTTCACTAATGTCTTTCCTTGTTCTCTTAGCCTTTTTCCTTTGTGAATGTTTTTTCAGGAAGAACAGTTTGCTGATGCTCAAACTATTCGATCGACTTTTTCAAGATGAATTGTTGCATTATTCAACATTCACCAATTTGATTACATGCTCAATATCACCTCGCACTGATTCAGCCATCTTCTTGTGCTAAAAATCATCAATTGACTTTTGATCAAAACAAAAAGTCATCAAATGTGACAAAACTATGCGGCCACAATATGATAATGAGGTCCACCAACCATTTTGAAATACCCGGGCAATTCTATTTTATCATTTATAGGAGCTTTATCAGCCAGTAATGGAGCCTTTTTCGACCGATATGGCAGCACTTGAAAACTCTTCAAGCTTGTGCACCAAATTCTTTATAAAAAAATTTAAAAAAAAAAATATTATCATGTAAAATTGGGTATCATCTGGCCAAAAGATGTACAAACCAACTAACGAAAGCTTAGTTGGCCATTCATTTATTTGCTATAAAATACAAGTTCGACATGGTTTTTACTATAGAGCATAGATAACAACACACTGAAAAGCAGCTTGGATGACAGATCGTAAACCATAATCCTACCACCCATTTTATCGTAAACCATAAATATTACTGATTAAGCAGACACATAATATTGTAGTAGCTGACAGCAGTTACATGGTCATGACTTGATCATTTCGCCGCGTGTCATTGGCCGCTAACTCAAGGGCTTGAATTAGGAGGGGCGCAATTTCGCCTGTACTTTGATCTGCATGGAGGAGGCTTTGGGCACTTATATGTCTTACCCTTGCCACCGCATAGCTTTGCTTGCTTATCAGGGTTGCTTGGTGTTGGCGTGTCACTGTGCCTGCAAAATTCAGATACCCAAATTTGAGCAACCAAAAAAAATAGAAGGTTAGTATAAAAAAGACAGAGATAAAGATAACCACAAAACTAATCTGCTAGATAACAAACTCAATCAGGAGAAGGATTGAGTTACTCAGTACCTTGTTTTTTTTTTTTTTTTTTTTTTTTTTTTTTTTTTTCGTTTTAATTGAAAAAAGTGTTGGAGATTTTTTTAAGTAACATCTTGAGAAGATCTACGTACTTTTTTTTTCTTTTTTTTTAACTTTCAATAAACCGAACAACGCTAAATCTACTGGTAATGCTATGAAGCACGGATGATAACTCTATGAAATAGAGTTATTTATTATGCTTTTAAGCTTATTAGTTGTTGATATTTTACGTTAATATGTCTTAGTTTTTAATATTTTATATTCATTTAAATAGTTTACTTTAATTTCTATTATTTTGGCTTTAATCGAGATTTTTAGTGTTCAATTTAATTTTTGTGTTTTGCTTTGCAGTAGGTGTTCACAATGACAACTAAGTAATGGCTCACTGAAAAGAAAAGACAAAGGAGCATAAAGCTGGAAAATAGACAATGCTGCAGCAATGCTGTAGCAAAGTCACAACAAAGTGAAGCAGTGAAGAATTAAATTAAAAAGAATGTGGACCCCACTCTTGCTTTAGTTGGCAGTGACAAATTTGCCCATTCCTTGTATATGCATGCCAGCTGTAAAGATGCCACTAATATTGGCAACCTAAGGGAATACGTGACACTAGGGCATCTGTGGAGAATAGAAAAAAGAGGAAAGTTAGCTTTTTAGGAGGAGGCAGCCGTTTCTGAGGCAAGGAGGGAGAGAAATACAGAGACCATTTTTGGGAGAAAAATCAGAGAAGAAAATAGGGAAGAAGACAACGACAGAGAGCGAAAAAAAAAGGAGGAGATTGAAGGCAGACGTGAGCTACTGCTTGGATTGAAGGAATTCATCACTTTGCACATGCTCATCTCCTTGGTTTTCCACTTCTAGTCATATTAATTCGTTGGGATTTGTCTTATTTTCTCTCTATAAACTATGATTTCTTTTATTGTTTCTTTTGGTTTTGAGTTTATTGAACGAATCATGAACTAATTTTCTTAGCTAGGATTATTGATGGAACCGAGGTTGTAATGATGATTTGCATATTATGTTGAATGCTTAGTAATTTTTGTTTCAGTTTATTCAAGTGTGTTGAATTGATTAATCTCTATTTATTGTTTGGCCAGCAATTTATAGGGGAAATAAACTAGAATTAATTCTGGGAAGGTTAATTTTGGTTGGATCTAGCTTGAATATTATAAGAGTATAATATAGAAATATATTAATACCTTGTACAACCCATTAAAATTGGTGCTTAATCTTATGTTTGGAAAACTAAAATGCATAGGAATATGTTGATTTTGGTTTAAAGAACTATAGGCATAAATCTTTCGGAAGAAGATTGTGTAGAGTTTTTGGTTGACTAAATGAACTTTGCTACAGCATTCCTACAGCATTTGCGGTCAGTTTTGAAACTGAGGGGAAATCCGTAATCCTAGCCATTACCCATCCTTGATTCATAGTTTAAACCTTTGATATTGTCACATTTTACCTTTTGTTTACATTTTTATTTACGCCCTTTGGTTTATATTTTACTTTTTATAATTTTCGTATTTCAAATCAACTTCCAATTTGTTCTAGATTGATTGTTTTCTATAATTGAGTTTTTGATAATATAATCCCTGTGGAGACGATACTCTACTCACTATTATATTACTTATTTGATTACGTGCACTTGCGTAGCATTTTCGCATACATATTTTTAGCGAACAAGTTTTTGGCGCCGTTGCCGGGGATTAGTATTATTGAAAATTGCTATTATAGAAACCAATTATTTTACTTTTATTTCGCTATTTTTAATTTAATTAAATTCTGATTTTTGTCTTTGCAGGTGTGGTTTTCTTGCATGAACAGGCCGAGGGACATAGATCTAGTTCCCCTCGATCCAGAAATTGAAAGAACTTTTAGAGCAAGAAGAAGGGAACAACAGGGAGCTGCAAGAATGGAAGGAAGGGCTGAAGGAGTAGTAGTGAATAATAATGTCAACAATGCTACAGCAATCGCAGACGACAGAGACAGGGCAATAAGGGATTATGCTGTCCCTATGTTGCACGGGCTGCATCCTAGCATTGTTCGACCAGAAATTCAAGCTCAACAATTTGAGTTGAAGCCTGTGATGTTTCAAATGCTCCAAACAGTGGGTCAATTCAGTGGGATGCGAACCGAAGATCCTCATCTACACCTGAGATTGTTTATGGAAGTGAGTGACTCCTTCAAGCTTCATGGTGTAACTGAAGAAGCACTTCGACTCAAATTATTTCCTTATTCTCTACGAGACAGAGCCAGAGCCTGGTTGAACTCTTTACCACCAGATTCAGTAGCAACATGGAACGATTTGGCTGAGAAATTCTTGGTGAAGTATTTTCCTCCGAACAAAAATGCCAAGCTTCGGAATGACATCACATCATTTCAACAGATGGATGGAGAGGTCCTCTATGAAGCATGGGAGCATTTTAAAGAGTTGCTGAGAAAATGCCCTTACCACGGACTTCCCCATTGGATCCAAATGGAGACTTTTTACAATGGTCTTAATGCTCAGACTCGGAGTATGGTGGATGCGTCTGCAAATGGAGCTCTTTTGATGAAGTCTTACAACGAGGCTTATGAGATCTTGGAGAGAATGTCCAACAATAACTACCAATGGCCTACGGAGAGAGTTGGTACAGGGAGGCGTGTGGCTGGAGTTCATGAAATGGATGCTGTGTCAGCTTTGACAGCCCAAGTGTCTTCATTGTCCAACATATTGAAGTCCATGAATATGACAGCAGGGGCAAGTTCAGTGCAGGCAGTTGATGTTGTATGTGTTTATTGTGGTGAGGGTCATTCATTTGAGAATTGCCCAGCTAACCCAGCTTCAGTTTGCTATGTGAATAATTTCAACATGAACAACAATCCATATTCCAACACTTACAACCCAGGGTGGAGGCAACATCCAAATTTCTCTTGGGCAAATCAGGGAATCAGTTCTTCAGCAGGGCCAAGCAAACCCACACATCCTCCAGATTTCCAACAGCATCAATATCAAAGACAACAACCTCCAGAACAATCGAATCCCATTGAGGCACTGCTCAAGGAGTACATGGCAAATAATGATGCTATCATTCAGAATCAATCAGCCATTATTCAGAGTCAAGCTGCATCATTGAGGACTTTGGAGAATCAGGTGGGGCAGCTAGCTAATGCTTTGAGTAATAGGCCTCAAGGATCACTTCCTAGCGATACGGAGAACCCCAGGAGAGATGGCAAGGAACATTGCAAGGTTATTACACTTTGAAATGGCAGACAAGTTGATCAATCTGTTCGACAACCTGTCAAAGAGGCAGAACCCTCTTCAATCCAAAATCAGCCATGTCCTCAATCAGAAACTGAAGCAGATCAGAATGCTGCAGCAGAGCGAAATGCTACAGCAAAGTCGCAGCAAAGCTACAGCAAAGAAGATCAGAGAGATGCAGAAGAGAGAAATGCTGCAGCAAAGCTACAGCAAAGCAAATCAGAGAGACCTCCACCACCATTTCCGCAACGCTTTCAGAATCAAAAGCAGGACAAGCAATTTAGAAAGTTTTTAGACGTGTTTAAGCAGCTGCACATCAACATTCCACTTGTGGAAGCTTTGGAACAGATGCCTAGCTATGTTAAATTCATGAAGGACATTCTTTCGAAGAAACGAAGGCTAGGTGAGTTTGAGATGGTGGCACTAACTGAAGAGTGCAGTGCGATATTGAAGAACAAGCTGCCGCCTAAGCTGGAAGATCCTGGCAGTTTCACCATACCATGCTCCATTGGGAACCGGTACTTTGGAAGGGCATTATGTGACCTAGGAGCAAGTATAAATCTGATGCCCATGTCTATCTTTAAAAAGCTGGGAATTGGGGAAGCAAGACCCACTACAGTCACTTTGCAATTGGCAGACAGGTCATTGGCTCATCCGGAAGGAAAAATTGAAGATGTGCTAGTGCAAGTGGACAAATTCATTTTTCCAGCAGATTTTATTGTGCTTGATTATGAGGCAGATAAGGACATGTCAATTATACTGGGAAGACCATTTTTGGCTACTGGCAGGACCTTGATAGATGTGCAGAAGGGTGAATTGACCATGAGAGTTCACGACCAACAGGTTACCTTCAACGTTTTCAAGGCTATGCGTTTTGCTGATGATGTTGAGGAGTGTTCGGCCATCAATACTCTGGATTCATTAGTGGCTGCTGAGTTTGAGAAGAAATGCTCTCCAAAGATAATAAATGAAGATGATTTGGCTATGTCAAATAAAGATGATGAAACTAGTGATAATCAAGTGTCTTGGATGGAGAGCAGACATACGACAGTTAAAGGAGGGAAGTACTTCGAATCACTGGAGTTGTCGGAAAGGGCCTTGAAATCCTACAAATCATCTGTTGATGAACCACCTATTTTGGAACTAAAACCTCTATCTACACACTTGAGGGATAGTGGTAGCAGAAAGAAAAAGCGAAAAAAAAAAAACTGGATTCACAGGACATCGGCTGCACTTTGGATGTTTTGCTGTCGAAAAAATTATTTGTCAGAAAGACATGCTGCAGAAAACTCAGAGAGAACTTTCAAAGTTAATGGACAGCGACTTAAGCATTACTGGGGTGATGGTTTCAGCCGTCAGAAAACATCCATCTCGCTGCAAGATGCCTGAAATACTGCAAAGTCAGGCTGAAGACTCTAAAACAAGCGCTTGAGGGAGGCAACCCTATTTTCTCAATTTCTTTAATTACATTTGTTTTGCTATTTTTGTTGATTTCCTGTTCAATTTTTGTTCCACTTTGTTCTTGCATTTTAATTTTTCTTCTTCTTCCTTTCGTGCAAGGTTTTCAACAAATTCTGGTGAGTTTGCTGTGGGATTGCCACAGCAAGGCTGCAGCAAAGTTGGGCAGAAACTGGGGAGCAATCTGTATAAAAATGCTGTGGGATTGCCACAGCAAATCTGCAGCAAAGTTGGGTAGAAGTTGGAGAGCAATCTGTATAGAAATGCTGCGGGATTGCTACAGCAAAGCTGCAGCAAAGTTAGACAGAAACTGGGGTGCAATCTGTATTGAAATGCTATGGGATTGCTGCAGCTTGCTGCAGCAAATTCAAAAAAAAAAAAAAAAAACATGAGAAGAAGGATATATATCGATATATATATATATATAAATATATATTAAGGTTTAAAAAATAAATAAATTTAGTAATTAATTACTTAATTATATACATATAAATATATATATAGAGGTTGCTGAACCCTACAGGTCCCACATCCTGTTTGTTTGCTTCTTCTACACCAACCAAGCATTGCCGCCGCCCAACAGTTCACCCACAAGCTCGCCCATCGATTTCGCCGAGCAAGAAGCCTGCCCCTGCCCAATCGCCAGCTGCACCGTTCTCTGCCAGTCTAGTCGCTGGCGCCGCCCCATTTTCAGTCCGACAGTTCAGCCAGCCCAGCCACTCGTTTCCCCGCCAGACCCAAATTCACCATTGTTGCCGACCAGCCAAGCTCAAGCCATATCCGCCCAGCCGAAACTGCCCCGTCCGACCCTCCTCTCTGACTCCGTTTGGTCCCAGTCAGCTGCTCGCGATATTCCACCCACTGATTTGTCTCCTTCCACTGGTTCTGCCACAAACCAAATTCACCGAATCAGCCAATAGAGGCCAGCCACCCAATACTCAGGGAGTTTCTCACTCTCTCTTTTTCTTACTTTCCATTGTTTTGTGTTGTTTTGTTGTGTCTTTTTGTTCTTGCTCTGTTTTGTGTTGTTTGTTCAAGCAGTGAGGACACTGCTTAGTTAAAGTTTGGGGGTATTATTGGTTATTGGTGTTTGTTTATATTATTGATTAAGTTTGTTTTAGTTTTAGTCGATATAATTTTGTTCTGTGGTTATCTATTTGTGTTACTTTTGTGGTTTGATTTTTAATGGTTTGCTTTGTTAAAATTAAAAAAAAAAAAAAAGTATATATATATATATATATTTAGTATGTTTTGTTTGCTCTGGTTTTGCTATAGCATAGTTGGTTTGAAGAAATTCTATGAGGAGTAAGAGTGTTTTGAAATTTTCAGCGTATGGAATGAATTGGCATGAGTTGAGTATTGTTGATGTTTAATATTGGTTTGCTCCTTAAATAAGATTGCTTGAATGATGCACATTATACTATAGCTTTGTGTTTTGTTTGGAGAACTTAGGAAAGTTTAAATCACAGTGAGAGTTTGGGATTTGAGAACTGATTGTATAAAACTTTTGAGGCGAAACGGTAGGAAGCCAAATATCTTGGGATCTATTGATATGTATTTAGAGTTTTGGTATTTCAAAAAGGGCTGTTATTGAAGGGTTTATTAAAATTAAAAAAAAAAAAAAAAAAAAAAAAAAAAAAAAAAAAAAACTACTCCGCTATTTGGAACCGTCTAGTAACCAGAAGTAACATGAGCCCTATGTGTACTTTTGCGTCAAAAAGTGGTTTTGAATATGAGTTGACTATAGCAAATCTGATTTGTGACGTTGCTGAGTAACCGGGTGTTTTCATCACCAATGTTGACATTCGCGTAAAAAGGTAACAGTGACATGAAGGTTTTAAAAAAAAAATAAATAAAATAAAAAATAAAATAAATAAATACACCCTGTTCAAAGCCTTATGCAATAATCAGTTAAACATGTGTAATCCCAAGTGTTTGATAAACTACTACTAGTGGAGAAGGAGGTATACAGTCAGCCTATTGAATCATTAACTAGGCTCAATGATCTTGGTTTAAATGACCTGAGTAATTCAAAGGATGCTTAGCTTTAGTCGCACACATACACCTTTAGAGGAGTCTTATTTGGGAGTGATTTCAGTTAGAACAGATGCTGATATTTAATGAATGTTGATTTTGACCAGAAGCTGGAAATTAAGAAGCACCTCTGAGATTGGAGAATCACTTATTTAGCAACCAGAGCAGTTTCTGTTTTGTGTTTCGAGTTTTCTTTTTGTGTTTTGTGTTTTGTGTTTTGTGTTATTTTGGCATTACTCGAGGACGAGCAATGACTTAAGTTTGGGGGTGTGATAACTCTATGAAATAGAGTTATTTATTATGCTTTTAAGCTTATTAGTTGTTGATATTTTACGTTAATATGTCTTAGTTTTTAATATTTTATATTCATTTAAATAGTTTACTTTAATTTCTATTATTTTGGCTTTAATCGAGATTTTTAGTGTTCAATTTAATTTTTGTGTTTTGCTTTGCAGTAGGTGTTCACAATGACAACTAAGTAATGGCTCACTGAAAAGAAAAGACAAAGGAGCATAAAGCTGGAAAATAGACAATGCTGCAGCAATGCTGTAGCAAAGTCACAGCAAAGTGAAGCAGTGAAGAATTAAATTAAAAAGAATGTGGACCCCACTCTTGCTTTAGTTGGCAGTGACAAATTTGCCCATTCCTTGTATATGCATGCCAGCTGTAAAGATGCCACTAATATTGGCAACCTAAGGGAATACGTGACACTAGGGCATCTGTGGAGAATAGAAAAAAGAGGAAAGTTAGCTTTTTAGGAGGAGGCAGCCGTTTCTGAGGCAAGGAGGGAGAGAAATACAGAGACCATTTTTGGGAGAAAAATCAGAGAAGAAAATAGGGAAGAAGACAACGACAGAGAGCGAAAAAAAAAGGAGGAGATTGAAGGCAGACGTGAGCTACTGCTTGGATTGAAGGAATTCATCACTTTGCACATGCTCATCTCCTTGGTTTTCCACTTCTAGTCATATTAATTCGTTAGGATTTGTCTTATTTTCTCTCTATAAACTATGATTTCTTTTATTGTTTCTTTTGGTTTTGAGTTTATTGAACGAATCATGAACTAATTTTCTTAGCTAGGATTATTGATGGAACTGAGGTTGTAATGATGATTTGCATATTATGTTGAATGCTCAGTAATTTTTGTTTCAGTTTATTCAAGTGTGTTGAATTGATTAATCTCTATTTATTGTTTGGCCAGCAATTTATAGGGGAAATAAACTAGAATTAATTCTGAGAAGGTTAATTTTGGTTGGATCTAGCTTGAATATTATAAGAGTATAATATAGAAATATATTAATACCTTGTACAACCCATTAAAATTGGTGCTTAATCTTATGTTTGGAAAACTAAAATGCATAGGAATATGTTGATTTTGGTTTAAAGAACTATAGGCATAAATCTTTCGGAAGAAGATTGTGTAGAGTTTTTGGTTGACTGAATGAACTTTGCTACAGCATTCCTACAGCATTTGCGGTCAGTTTTGTAACTGAGGGGAAATCCGTAATCCTAGCCATTACCCATCCTTGATTCACAGTTTAAACCTTTGATATTGTTACATTTTACCTTTTGTTTACATTTTTATTTACGCCCTTTGGTTTATATTTTACTTTTTATAATTTTCGTATTTCAAATCAACTTCCAATTTGTTCTAGATTGATTGTTTTCTATAATTGAGTTTTTGATAATATAATCCCTGTGGAGACGATACTCTACTCACTATTATATTACTTATTTGATTACGTGCACTTGCGTAGCATTTTCGCATACATATTTTTAGCGAACAACGGAGAATATGTTACATATATGAAGACAACTATATTATTTTGCAACAAAAATTAGAAAAATGGAAAGTAGTGCTGCTCTCTCACCAGCAGCTAAGTCTCGAGCAAGAAGTGAAGAGGGAAAGAAGAGAAGGGAAGCCAAGAGAATGCATAGAATCAGATATGTCTTCATCTTAAATTTGAAATCGAATTTTGGTTGAATATATATGTGTGGCAAAAACTTGTCCTGCTTGCACTAATTTATATAGCCCATTCAAGTTTACTGTACAGGCCGTAGGGCTGGTGAACCATTAATTTTATTTTAGTTCCTGAGGGGAGAAAGTTTAAATACAGCGCGATGTTCCAAAGTCTTAATGAAGACAACGTCGCTTACTGTAAGAACCCGAAATTTCGATGAACTTATGATTTCCTTAGAAATAAGGAAAATCTAAGTCTGAACCATGTATGTCGATATGAAACTCATGATCTGAGTTGAATATCAGAATATGTTTGAATTCTCGTTTAATTAGCTACGAGACTCAATAATAGGTTGCTTTGTCAAGCACGAGGCCTTTTGAGGAAAAAAGGGACAAAATAGGAATTTATGATTTTCTTCAGGTCAACTTTGACCAATGTTGACTTTAGGTTGACCAAGTTGACTTTAGGTTTGACTGAGGTGTAATTAACAGTAAGGAAATTATACTGCGGAAAACCATCATTTCAGACAAATAAGCTATAAGACCACCCTAGAAAAATCAAGCACATTAGTTAGAGCAGTATGGATTAAATAGTTTCAAGTCCTAAGAAAAATCCATACGCAGTCTAATTTTACGCAGATGAATTCTGGACTTCAATCCAGTGAAACAATACTGTTATAAGTGAAAACATTATTTGTAAAATCCTTATTAGTATGATTAGGGACTGCATTGGTGGAGAAAAAACCAAATGGAGCCTTAATTAGGAGGACATCTCATATGGTGATGACCAATTGGATTAATTAGATTTTTGGAAATTATGTAAAGTGAGATTTAAGTATGAATTATGGTTGAAAAATTGGCCAACAAGCCACTTCATTATGGCCGGCCACTCTAAGGATTTAAGGGGGGCAAATATGTTTGCTTGTGAGGACTTGAATGCAAGTTAAGAAAGAAAAGGTATGGTAGATGTTGCCTTTGGTCCACCTTTGGACACATCACTCACTTTGGCACACACACTTGTGCTTGTATGGCCGGTTCTTTAACAAGCCTTGGTGAACAAGTTTTACCTTGGTGAGGTAAGCTTGATGAGGTAGGCATGGTGAGATAAGCAACTAATTAGCTTGGTGAGCAAGCCAAATATTTTGGTTCACAAACTAGCAAGGCCGGTTATTAGAAGCCTTGGAGAGCAAGCATTTTTGCTTGATGATGTAGGTAATGTGATGCAAGCAAGGTGGGGTAGGTTTGATGAGGTAAGCAAGAAATTTGCTTGGTGAGCAAGCAATTTCTTGGCTCACACTCACCATGAATGGCCGGCCACCTAAAAGGGTAGATAAACAAATATTTTGCTCATTAAACCCTTATATGCAATTATAGAAACTTTAAGTTTCACCTATAAATAGGGGGAGTTGGTTCACAATTTTTGGACATCTAGGAGAACCCGAAACTCTGCCCAAATTCCCACTCACTCTCCCCTTCACCCTAAAGGCCGAAAACCATAAGAAAAAAAAAAAAAAAAAAAAAAAGGGGGGATGGCCGGATTTTTAGAGAAAGAATAGGTAGAGAAAATTTGGATCCAAGCTTGAGATTTCACCTCTAAGATTTAGGGGTAATCCTCTCAAATCCCTAAGCTTTTTTATTAAGTTTTGATTCAAGTGTTTATATGTATTTTCAGTGGGTTTTGTAAGAGCTTAAGCTCATTTATTTTCATGCAAAAGCTTAGTATGTGCTTGATTAGGGTTATGGTAAGTTATGGTAAGCTAGATCTATGTTATGGTAAGCTAGATCTAGGTTTTTATTTATATGTTATGCTAATATGTATGGATGTATGATGATATGATTTTACGTTAGACAAGCTGCATGTTTGTTGTAGGCTCACGGTTGCGACCGTTTGAGGTAGTGTGTGCGTATATTTTACGTAACAAACGATTTAAAGCAAAATTGCCAGTTTCGGGTAAAACCGGGCAGCTTACGGAAAACAAAATTTTGAAGCCCTTAGAGGCAGATTTTGGAAAAACATTAAACATGAAAGTTGTAAGGAAGGGATTTTTCTAGGGGGTTTCGTGGACAGTTTTCAAAATAAGGCTCCAAAGGCCTCTATTTTTATAAAAATCCGAGCCCTGGTCTGCCTAGACCCTATGCACGGCTAGCAGGCTTCAACCAAGAAAATGAACAAGTTAAAAGCAGAATTAGGTTTGGTGTAAAACATGAAAGTTTTAGGATCATTTTAGATCTACAACTTTCATGAAGAAATATTTTCCTAATTCCAAACATATATTAAAGTAAAAAATTAGATTCCCAAAACTGTGCAGGAATCAAGAAATTCCCTCACAGGATTTTAAGAAAACAGTGCAAAAACAAGAAATCTCTACTCATGCACTGACACTTAAATTAAGAAACTATTTTAAAGAATTGAATAAGGTTTTTCTGAAGAAAGGAAATAATTAAATCATGCTAAGTAGTATAATAACCAAATGGGATACCACTATTGGGTCTTTATAACGCAATAGGACATTAACCTATTTATGTTTGGGCTCATACCCAGGGTTACTAGTAGTAACCTAAAAGAATATTAACTTTTAAGGATTATGATTTATGGTAAGATAAAATATGACTGATTCTTATCTTACACCCTGTTAGGAAACAGGAGTATGTGCTATGTTTGGCGATAAACTAATAGCGTAGGAGGACAGGTAAGTACAACTCCGCCTACAGCATGAACAAAACGTTTTTGTTGCATGGCATGTTTTTCAAGAAATCATGTAGTGATTTATGTGATGATATTTTATGTTTTATGTTTTATGTTACGATGCTTGATGTTATGATATGTTATGTTATGAAGTTTATGTTATGATAAGTTTATGCTATGATGTTATGCTATGAAGTTATGTTATGATAAGTTTATGTTATGATGTTATGCTATGACGTTATGTTATGATATGTTATGTTATGGTAAGTTATGTTATGATGTATTATGTTACGATGTATTATGCTAGAAGGTTTTAAGTTATGATTGAGATTATTTTATGTTGTATGTTTGGATACGTGACATCATGAAGCATGTTTCACGAATATAAAATCACATGGTAAGAATAGGTTTTTAAGTCATGAGATAAGATAAGACTAGTTAATGTTATGGTGTCGTACCGACTTGTGACGAGGGCGGGTTTAAACGGTTTTAGTCTATGGATTGAATTGGATTGGACTGGCTGCCCCAATCACTCTATGTAAACGATTAGTTTCATGGTTTGACTTGGTTTGGACTGGCCGCCTCCAACCACTCACTGACTATGTACCACGGTACGTGCACGCATGACATGTAATGGAATAGAACCAAGTTAATTTATGAAAGCATAATTGATTCATAAGAAAGTATAATCGGTTCATGCATTCTTGTACATAAAATATTTTACGGATTGAATATTGTACTTACTGGGCATAAGCTCATTACTTACGTTCATGCTGTAGGTAAGCAACCTACCGGCAGTACTTGATGCAAGACTATAGAGTGATGGTGCTGCGGACTGTGAAATGTGGGATTGACACCGCCACGGGTTTTGGAAAATATGTTTTTGTAAAATATGTTTGTAAAATGTGTTTTGTTATATTATAAGGAAGTAATGGTATGGTTTAAGAAAAATTTCAAGTATGTATGGCAAGCAAGTTGCCTCGTGTAGTACCGACCCGCACTAGGTCGGGTCTGGTCCACGATCTCGGTACTCGAGTAAGTACCTATAAATAAGTATGAGTATAAGTATGAGATTAAGTCAAGTTAAGTTTGAGTTTTAAAATAAAGTTTAAGAGAAAGAAAAAAATTTTACTCTAGAATTTTTAGTAAATTAAGTTAAGTAAGTAAAGTAACGGCCCACATTTACGTAGTCGGCCCTACGTAGATGGCCAGGGCATTACAGAGAATGGTATCAGAGAAAGTTTCCTGGTATCCAGTTTCACAGTTCTGCCGCCAGCGCCACAGTTTTGTAAGTTTGTTTTCTTACTCTATTATAGATATGTTAATTATGAAAGGTTATAATATTACTGTGATAAAGATATAAACCTGGTATCAAATTTGGGATGGACTAAAGAGGACCGCGAGGCTTCGTTGGCATTCCGAGGAATGGAGGAAGAGCTACGTATCTTCGATAGTGTAATAACTAAATTTTTACGACCTTACGTTCTCTTGTAAAGAAACTTGAGTTATGTTATAAAGGTATTTATGAAAAACCTGAGATAAGGTTTTTTATTTGAAATTATAAGTTCTCACGATACTATGAGACTTAAAAATGACTGCTTAATCAAGTATGTATCATTTTAAGAAAAAGGGATAGAAAATTTAACGTTTGCATGGCCTTGCATGGTGGTCAAAGTTTGACCTAAAAAGTCAAGGGTTGACCAGAAAAGTCAACCATATGATGACACTGTTTTATGGACGAGCAGTATGGAAAATATACTGCGAAAAACCATTTTTACAGACAAGATGTTAAGATTAAGATTTAATATCACCCTAGAAAAATCAAGCACATAAATTAGGGTATCTTGGGTCAAAGGGCTTCAAATTATAAAAAAAAAATTATACAGTCAAATTTTACACAGATAAATTTTGGACTGCAGTTTAGTGACAAAATACTGTTATTAACAAGTTAACAGTATTGAAAATATCTGTGTTAACAAGAATTTGGACTGCCTATCAAGAAAAAGGCCAAACAAGCCCTAATGGTGATTACCTCACTACCTTTTTGATTTATGACATCATATTGGGAATTAAGAAAAAAAATTGGAAAATCTTGGACCCTTCTAGAGCATGAGGTGGCCGGATATTGGGGGGTCAAAATAGAATTAATTTTGTCCCAAGGACTTGTTGGAAAAAGGTGAACCAAAGTTATTTGCAAAGAAGTCCAAATTTTCACCTATAAATAGGCTGGGGGGGGGCGGTTTTTGGGCTGAAAAATTGGAGAAAAACAGCCAAGCTCTTGCCAAATTCACCCTCAAAAATCCGGAAATTGGGAGAAGAGAAAGGAGTGAGAAAAATAAAAAAATTTCTTGGGGTTTTTGTTTCTAAGGGTTCGGATTTGAACTAGGAGAAAACCAAGAAAAATTTGGAATTTTTTTTAGTCTTTTAGGGTGTGTGGCCGAGTGAGTGAGGGAAGGAGAAAAGCTGAAATTTTTGGGGCCAAACCTTGGTGAGGTGCTCGGCTTGGAGTGGATCTACCAAGGAGATCAACCAAAAAAATTTTTGGTGCCATTTGGAGGTGTGACCGTGAGCCAAGGGAGCTAGGGGGAGGAAGTGATTTTGTGACCAAACTTGACTTTGGTCTAAGGTAAAAATCTAGAGCCCTAACTCTCTTATTTAAGTTCAAATTTAAGGTTAAAAAGGTAGTTCAATTTGGTTGTAAGGACATAAGTCCATTTCCCATTTTATGCCCTAAGTATGTGGTATGTGCTTGATTTGTAGATCTAGGGGTGTATGGCTTTAATTCTTGCATTGTTTGTGTTTATTTATGATGAATTTTCATGTTTGATGCTTAGGGTTGTGTGTCCCCTAGTTTGGTCCAAAAATCTGCCCTTAGGCAGTGCTTGAAGCATGCTAGTTTAGGGAGCAAAGTTTGATGCTTGTATGTGATGTATGCAAAAAGTTAGGGTCAATGCAAACCTAGGCTTAGAGCTTTTGGATTTGGTTTGCATGGATTCAATTGGACAGTTTAGGGGTTCATGTGGACGTTAGAAGCGCTGTGTGTTTGCCATGTAGGCTCCCGAAGTGATCGGTCGAGGTAGATTTCACGAAATAGGACGTAAACCGGACTTAACAACCGAAACTGCCAATTCGGATTCGAAACTGGCCAATTTCGGGAAAGTAAAAATTAGAGGCCCTTAGAGGACGAATTGGGTAAATTGTAAAAAAACAAAAGTTGCTCGGAACGATTTTTCCTAGAGGACAACACGGGCAGAATTCAAAAATGAGGCTCCAATGGTCTCCGTTTTTACAAAAATCCGTGGCTGGTCTTCCCAGACCCAGTTTACAGGATCAGCCAGTTTCAAACAAAAACTGACACAAATATAAGTAGAACTTGATTTTTCGTGAAACACAAAAGTTTTAGAATTTTTCGAGAGCTACAACTTTAATGAAGACAAGTTTTTCAAATTCCAAATGGATTTTTAAAGTGGTATTGTTTTATGAAGAGTGTGCAGGGAACCGAAAATTCCTGCACATAAGTTTTACAAACAGTTTCGAAAAAACTGTATTTTTGCTTAAAACTGTTCCAAAGGCAGTTCTCAATCTTAAACGACCTTTATAAAGATTTATTTTAAAGATTCGAATTTTTACCAAAAATATTGAAGGGATTTAAAGTTAAATTTCTCAAAATGGCAAAAGGATAAGAAAATAGAGCTTTTAAGATAAAATTTGTAATCAAGCCGATTACGGACAATAGCCAAGGATAATACCTAAGTTACCGGGCTTAGCCCCAAAGCCCAAGTTTTTTTTAGAAGCCCAGCATTTTGACAAAGACTTAGCCCAAGGGATTATCCAACGTAATCTCTTAAGAAATAAGCAAAGAATGATTTCTCCCAAACGGTAGGATAACTATTTGCGACCAAACCAGATATCTAGTATCGGGGACATACAACTAGAAATTCGTAGGCATGTTGGTTAGGACACCAACACTGCACAATAAGAATTGGACTCTTACCTATGTCCCTATTCAAGCAGGAGAAGGCCTGCAGCTGTGCCCAGTAAGAGAACAGCATCAAGAGGGACATAGTAAGAAAGGTAAGTGCAACTCCGCCTACAACATAGGCTTTTTGGTTGTAACATGATGCAATGTATGTTATGTGCTATGATGTGAAATATCAAATAAATGGCATGATTAATATATGATTACAAGTTATATTCATGTGACATCATGAAGCATGTTCACCAATAATAAGAACAAGGTCAAGATGACAAATAAATATGATGGCAAGCGAGCTTGCCTGTGACGTACCGACCCGTCCAAGGTCGGGTAGGACTGTGGATTGAGTTGGAAATGGATTGGCCGCCCCAACCACTCCATAGTTGCGCGCCCGGTACGGTCACACATGATAAGGGGCCCATAAGCAAGTTAAGGAATGAAAGTATGATAAGAAAGCATGATAAAATGAGCATAATAAAGCATAATTGGATCATGCATGATTAGAATGTGTTATGATAGACTATGCTAAGTTTATAATTGTTTGTGTTGCAGATAAAATAGTTGTACTTGCTGAGCGAAAGCTCACGCCTTATGTCTATGCTGTAGGTAAGCAACCTACTGGCGATTTTTGATACAAGATGGTGGAGTTGGCGGGGCAACTGTGAAAGAAGGGATAAGCCGCTACGTCTTCCGTAAAATTATGCTTAATATTTTATGTTTATATTATTCCAAACAAGTACTCCAGTAGTTGAAAAAAAAAAAATTTCCACTATATTTGTTACATAAATAAGTTTGTAAAACAAGTTAAGTATGTATGTATGTATGGTAACGGTCCGTGCTAGGCGGGTCGTTACAGATAGGACCCAAGGAATGGTTGCACAATATGGAGACCCTCTTCAGATTTTGTCATGTAGGGACGTATCTTCAGGATATGCTTGCCAGCCGACGCCTAGTCAAGAAGGCTCGTGCAAGGTGCCTTGGCATAGGGTACTTTGAGAGGAGAATTCCTAAATTTTTATGACACCTAGAACCGCCTATGTATTATCACGATATCGAGATACACTAGGATATGTATATAAGACGATACGTCAGCTATGTTGTAGCTTGGCGCGCTTATCCAAATGAGTCTATGGGCTATTGCTGCCAATGGATCAGAGTTGCGCAGCGAAAGCATGGTAGATAAGCTAAGTTTACGATATGATATGATGAGATCGTGAGGAATCTCTAGTATGATATGATAAGTTATGATGATTCTATGATATGATATGCTAAGATATGAATGAAAGAATAGGTGTTAGGCATGTCAGGAATTAGGATTAGAAACTAGTAAATGGTTCGCCGCATGTACGACCGAACCAAAATTCCGCAAGAGCCTAATCTTGCAACTGTAATGTTAAGTTGCAATGATAATTGCTAGAGTAGCAATAAGGAAATGAATAGGCTTCAAGATTAGATAGCCTATTGCCTTACCTTAGTAGGGTGATAATCAGGAATTTTTCATTCTAAGAAATATGATAGATGTTATAGAATTTAAGTTTCATGTTTGTGAAACTTTTGCCCCGTAAGAGTAATAGTAGATGTGGAAAAATGTTTGGTAGTGCCTTGACTCAGTGGTAATATCAAGGTAATGCACAAACAATAAGTTGGATGTGGCCAATAAGAATTTAGTAGATTACGATGATGACTATGAGTTTGAAGATTGATGATACGATTCCTTAGTAAGGGAAATTATGTAATAATGGGAAATTTTATACATTCCTAAGGATTACGATTTTGTGCTATGAAGGAAATGTTAGAAGCAATAAGAGAAGCTTCTATCATCTAGCAAGCAGCTAGTTGATATGATATAAGTATACCTTTCATTACATCACTCGAACGATATTATGGTTTTTTAATTATTGTCTTTGAAAAGATTCAAAGAAAATATTTTTATAAAAGATCTCATGCTTAGTAGAACTCCCTCATGTTATGTAAAACGGCCAAATCCTTGAGGAAGAAATTCCAAGATAGGGGCCATAGGCCGAATCCTTGAGGAAGCGAGTTCCAAGATAGGGGCCATAGGCCGAATCCTTGAGGGATGAGTTCCGAGAAAGGGACGAGTTCCAAGAAAGGGGCCATTAAGAAAAATAAAGGGTTCTAATAATATAAAATCAAGTTTCAAGAAAGGAACTATTTTCAAAAAGTGTACTGAATATATGATACGATATGTTTTCCAAGTGTGGAAAATTATGTAATACGATATACTTTTCAAGTATGAAAAAGTAATATAACATGATCTGTTTTCAAACATAGCAAGTTATATGATATACTTGCTCAGCTTTTACGTAAATAGTTCTTGTGATGCAGTATGAAGGAAAAGTATGGTAGTAAGTAAGAAAGTAAGAATGTATGAAAGTAAGAAAGTAAGAATGTATGAAAGTAAGATAGTATGCAGTAAGAATGTATGCAAGTATGTATGAATGTATGAAAGTATGATGATAGGATATGAGAGTAAGATTATGGTTATATATAAGGGACATGATCCCATTAAAGGATTAAAATGGGAACCTGATCAAACCATTATGCATTAGTGGTGGATTTTAAGAAAAGTTACCTAGAAGTATCTGAATTTTCGAGGACGAAATTTTTTTTTAGGAGGGTAGAATGTAAGAATCCGAAATTTCGATGAACTTATTATTTCCTTAGAAATAAGGAAAATCTAAGTCTGAACCATGTATGTCGATATGAAACTCATGATCTGAGTTGAATATCAGAATATGTTTGAATTCTCGTTTAATTAGCTACGAGACTCAATAATAGGTTGCTTTGTCAAGCACGAGGCCTTTTGATGAAAAAGGGACAAAATAGGAATTTATGATTTTCTTCAGGTCAACTTTGACCAAGGTTGACTTTAGGTTGACCAAGTTGACTTTAGGTTTGACTGAGATGGTACTACGGTGTAATTAACAGTAAGGAAATTATACTGCAGAAAACCATCATTTCAGACAAATAAGCTATAAGACCACCCTAGAAAAATCAAGCACATTAGTTAGAGCAGTATGGATTAAATAGTTTCAAGTCCTAAGAAAAATCCATACGCAGTCCAATTTTACGCAGATGAATTCTGGACTGCAATCCAGTGAAACAGTACTGTTATAAGTGAAAACAGTATTTGTAAAATCCTTATTAGTATGATTATGGACTGCATTGGTGAAGAAAAAAACCAAATGGAGCCTTAATTAGGAGGACACCTCATATGGTGATGATCAATTGGATTAATTTGATTTTTGGAAATTATGGAAAGTGAGATTTAAGTATGAATTATGGTTAAAATTGGCCAACAAGCCACTTCATTATGGCCGGCCACTCTAAGGATTTAAGGGGGGCAAATATGTTTGCTTGTGAGGACTTGAATGCAAGTTAAGAAAGAAAAGGTGTGGTAGGTGTTGCCTTTGGTTCACCTTTGGACACATCACTCACTTTGGCACACACACTTGTGCTTGTATGGCCGGTTCTTTAACAAGCCTTGGTGAACAAGTTTTGCCTTGATGAGGTAAGCTTGATGAGGTAGGCATGGTGAGGTAAGCAACCAATTAGCTTGGTGAGCAAGCCAAATATTTTGGTTCACACACTAGCAAGGCCGGTTATTAGAAGCCTTGGAGAGTAAGCATTTTTGCTTGATGATGTAGGTAATGTGATGCAAGCAAGGTGGGGTAGGCTTGATGAGGTAAGCAAGAAATTTGCTTGGTGAGCAAGCAATTTCTTGGCTCACACTCACCATGAATGGCCGGCCACCTAGGAGGGTAGATAAACAAATATTTTGCTCATTAAACCCTTATATGCAATTATAGAAACTTTAAGTTTCACCTATAAATAGGGGGAGTTGGTTCACAATTTTTGGACATCTAGGAGAACCCGAAACTCTGCCCAAATTCCCACTCACTCTCCCCTTCACCCTAAAGGCCGAAACCCATAAGAGAGAAAAAAAAAAAAAAAGGGGGGGGGGGGGGGGGGGGGGGGGGGGAGGGGGGGGATGGCCGGATTTTTAGAGAAAGAATAGGTAGAGAAAATTTGAATCCAAGCTTGAGATTTCACCTCTAAGATTTAGGGGTAATCCTCTCAAATCCCTAAGCTTTTTTATTAAGTTTTGATTCAAGTGTTTATATGTATTTTCAGTGGGTTTTGTAAGAGCTTAAGCTCATTTATTTTCATGCAAAAGCTTAGTATGTGCTTGATTAGGGTTATGGTAAGTTATGGTAAGCTAGATCTATGTTATGGTAAGCTAGATCTAGGTTTTTATTTATATGTTATGCTAATATGTATGGATGTATGATGATATGATTTTACGTTAGACACGCTGCATGTTTGTCGTAGGCTCACGGTTGCGACCGTTTGAGGTAGTGTGTGCATAGATTTTACGTAACAAACGATTTAAAGCAAAACTGCCAGTTTCGGGTAAAACCGGGCAGCTTACGGAAAACGAAATTTTGAAGCCCTTAGAGGCAGATTTTGGAAAAATTTTAAACATGAAAGTTTTAAGTAAGGGATTTTTCTACGGGGAATTGTGTACAGTTTTTCAAAATAAGGCTCCAAAGGCCTCTATTTTTATGAAAATCCGAGCCCTGGTCTGCCCAGACCCTATACACGGCCAGCAGGCTTCAACCAAGCAAATGAATAAGTTAAAGGCAGAATTAGGTTTGGTGTAAAACATGAAAGTTCTAGGATCGTTTTAGATCTACAACTTTCATGTTGAAATATTTTTCTAATTCCAAACAGCTTTTAAAGTAAAAAATTAGATTCCCAAAACTGTGCATGAATCAAGAAATTCCTACACAGGATTTTAAAAAAACAGTGCAAAAACAAGAAATCTCTACTCATGCACTGACACTTAAATTAAGAAACTATTTTAAAGAATTGAATAAGGTTTTTCTGAATAAAGGAAATAATTAAATCATGCTAAGTAGTATAATAACCAAATGTGATACCACTATTGGGTATTAGTAACCCAACAGGACATTAATCTATTTATGTTTGGGCTCATACCCAGGGTTACTAGTAGTAACCTAAAAGGATATTAACTTTTAAGGATTATGATTTATGGTAAGATAGAATATGACTGATTCTTATCTTACACCTTGTTAGGAAACAGGAGTATGTGCTATGTTTGGCGATAAACTAAGAGCGTAGGACAACAGGTAAGTACAACTCCGCCTACAGCATGAACAAAACATTTTTGTTGCATGGCATGTTTTTCAAGAAATCATGTAGTAATTTATGTGATGATATTTTATGTTTTATGTTTTATGTTACGATGCTTTATGTTATGATATGTTATGTTATGAAGTTTATGTTATGATAAGTTTATGCTATGATGTTATGCTATGAAGTTTATGTTACGATAAGTTTATGCTATGATGTTATGCTATGATGTTATGCTATGAAGTTATGTTATGATAAGTTTATGCTATGATGTTATGCTATGACGTTATGTTATGATATGTTATGTTATGGTAAGTTATGTTATGATGTATTATGTTACGATGTATTATGCTAGAAGGTTTTAAGTTATGATTGAAATTATTTTATGTTGTATGTTTGGATACGTGACATCATGAAGCATGTTTCACGAATATTAAATCACATGGTAAGAATAGGTTTTTAAGTCATAAGATAAGATAAGACCAGTTAATGTTATGGTGTCGTACCAACTTGTCATGATGGCGGGTTTTAACGGTTTTAGTCTATGGATTGAATTGGATTGGACTGGCTGCCCCAATCACTCTATGTAAACGATTAGTTTTATGGTTTGACTTGGTTTGGACTGGCCGCCTCCAACCACTCCATGGCTATGTACCACGGTACGTGCACGCATGACATGTAATGGAACAGAACCAAGTTAATTTATGAAAGCATAATTGATTCAAAGAAAGTATAATCGGTTAATGCATTATTGCACATAAAATATTTTACGAATTGAATATTGTACTTACTGGGCATAAGCTCATTACTTACGTTTATGCTGTAGGTAAGCAACCTACCGGCAGTACTTGATGCAAGACTATAGAGTGATGGTGCTGCGGACTGTGAAATGTGGGATGGACACCACCACGGGTTTTGAAAAATATGTTTTTGTAAAATATGTTTGTAAAATGTGTTTTGTTATATTATAAGGAAGTAATGGTATGATTTAAGAAAAATTTCAAGTATGTATGGCAAGCAAGTTGCCTCGTGTAGTACCGACCTGCACTAGGTCGGGTCTGGTCCACGATCTCAGTACTCGAGTAAGTACCTATAAATAAGTATGAGTATAAGTATGAGATTAAGTCAAGTTAAGTTTGAGTTTTAAAATAAAGTTTAAGAGAAAGAAAAAAATTTTACTCTAGAATTTTCAGTAAATTAAGTTAAGTAAGTAAAGTAACGGTCCACATTTACGTAGTCGGCCCTACGTAGATGGCCGGGGCGTTACACTTACAAGGGACTGGAAAAAGAATACAGGAAGATGCGGGGAAGTAGAATCTAAAGTAAAAAACAACGTCAGCATCAATGATTAAAATACCACATCATCGGATTAAAAACACTATCTGTAACAGTGATTGTAACACCCCAAATCCCCAAGAAAAACTATAAATAGGGTTGAGGGAATAAGATTTGTATGCTTTTGAAAACATTTAAGAAATAGAAAAACTTAATACTTTTATTGAGAAGAATAGATCATTTTTACTCTAAATTTCAATGATTCCAATAAAAGTTTTTTATTTATTGTTTGTCGTTTGATCAAATTTCAGCACAAAAAGTTCCTTTTATTATGTAATTCACATTTGTATCTAAATAAATAAATAAAATTTATATACCTACTGACATATAGTAAATGTAATCAAATTTGCGTACATAATGAGGTAGCTTTAGTGGAGAGTTTCAAACCCACGGTAGAAAAATCTGATTAATAAACTAGTAATTTACATTTTTACAGCAATAAGATCATGAGTGCATAACTAACCAAAGTCATTCCCAAGTCAATCTCCCATACTACTCATGATTTTGAAATGTTTAAAGTAGTAAGTAGCATATGTATTATAATCTGAAGTAAGTGGTTCTTTTTTTGTTTTTCCTCTCTTTCTCTCTCTTTTAATTTTAAAAGAAAATTTGTAGAAATTATAAAATATAATCTAAAAAAAAAAAGTAAAATCAAGTATATAAATTAGAGCTTCATGGAAGTAAATTCGCGAGTAAATCCTGGATGCAGCAAATGTCGTGATGGAGTAAATCCAGATTAATCGAAATCTGAGTATTTACTTGTTCATAAAAAATAAAAATAAATAAAAATAAAAAAACCAAAGATAAAGTAGACCCTGCACGAATTCATAAGATCAAAATATTCTTATGCACAGATGAGTATCTGTTCGCAGTTCACACACATATCTTTTTTTTTTTTTTTTTTTTTTTTTTTTGACTTGACATTTATTTTTATTTTTCTTTTACCAAAAAGTAAAAAGATGGAAAATGAAAGGAGATTGCTGCGAAAGACCATTTACTGACTTAGATGAAAGATTTCTTGATCAAATGCATCTCTTGATAGGACGTTTAATATTATTTTACGAAAAGCAAAAATGGAAAGAGAGAATTAACAAAAATAAAAAATAAAAAATAAAAAATAAAAAGGAAAGAGAGAAGAGGAGATTGGTGAAAAGAAGAGAGAGAAAGAGACAAGGAGAGAGAGAGAGAGAGAGAGAGAGTAGATTCTCAGCAGTGACTCAGCATAGAAAATGTTATCCTTCCTCTATAGCACAAACCTTTTTTGAACTCTTTCTTACGTGTTAATTAATAGAGAACTCAGCAGGTCTATGCTCAAAGAGATAAAGTCGGTGTGATTAGAGACAGTATTAAGAAATAAAAGAAGAAAATAAAAGAAATACGTGAACACAACTTTTTTCTCTTTGAAATTGAATGGTGTAATTCGAACTTTACATTCTTTTATGTAGTCATTAAATATAAAATTTCTATTAGATTATACTCACAATAACGGATAGTACAATCTTTTATTTACCTTCTTAACTTTATAATTATCCTCAACTTTTTATTTAACCCCAACTTTTTTTTTAACCAATATATGTGTTATATACATGAACATATGTACAACAAGCTACACAAAACCCCCTACAAAATTTGAAATATACCCAAAGTTTATAAAATCCCATTAGACAATAAAATTAATGCTCAATAATAATGCATTCAATGCTTATTATTTTTAAAATGTGAAATTAGTACGGCTGATCATTAGACACGTATAATTAAATTATAAACTTAAGGATATCTACCCAGCTCCTTATTCATAGGAGGACAATTTTGTTGATATAAGTTATTAACCCCTAATAAAAATTCTTGACTTCATCACTATTGATCATTTGAACTTTCAATTGCGTCCACATTTCCCACTAACAAACTTCCAAAATTGGCCTAAATACTATGCGAACCCCTAAAATCAATTCAACATAATTAAAGAGCTTGGCTTTCATTGTCTTGGGAATTTTTATGAGTTGTATTGCAACAATGTGGTTAAGGTTGTTCCATCTTATGAAGTTTTCTACAACTTCGAATGGCCAGCGAATATATATATTTCGTATTTTTGAAATGTTTATGCTACACATCATTCATCAACCCCCATATAGAAAACCTTTTTTTTTTTTTTTTTGGGTCCCGCTGAAGATAGATTTCATTAAATTAAAGGTAAACAATCAGGCACCATAAAAACGAAAGACCATGAATAGCACTTAGGATCAAACATGAAATAGACGGTGTATTCAGCAAAAAAAAAAAAAAAAACAAAGACTGTGTGACATTTGATTCTTCTATTAAGTGTAATATTTGCTTTAGTCGAATGAATATACCGGCTCTACTTATTTTTTTTTTTTAATCTTATTTTTAAGTATAGGAGTTGCGTTACAACTTACAACTTACTCATCAAAATCTTTAAAAAAAAAAAAAACAAAACAAAAAACAAAAAACAAAAAACAAAGATATTTTAAAAATAGACCAAAAGATGAACAAACCAAGCGACATGAGTCAGTTATTTATTTATTTACTATAGACCAAGTAAACAACATAGATTAAAACACACTGGCACACTGCAAACTGCAAAGCCTTGATGACAAACCTTAACCCATAATCCAACCACACGTTTTTTTCTTCTTATTTTTGACAAGTATATTACTAATTCAGCAGACACATACTATAGATTGCAGTAGATTTCTCAGCATATGGTTTGTCTCCAAATTCAAGGGCTTGAATTATGTGGGCAATTGCGGTCGTACTTCTCACATTTACGAGGCTTTGGTTCCTGGTTGCATTTATATGGAGTACCGCGGCCACCTGGGTTGCATGCAGGTTTATTAGGGTCTCGTGTTGCTGGTGTCGCTTTGCCTGCAAAGTTTAGATACCCAAAATTAGAGGTCAGACTATATGCTAACTAATGTTAAAATGACGAAGACAATTTTAAGCATGATTTTCCTTGGAAAATCACAAAACAAATCTGCTAAACAATAAACTCAATCATAGAGAGACTAATTAAGGACTTGCTTGATATCACCTTTTTTTTTTGTTTTGTTTTTTTTTGTTGTCTTTTTCTCGTTCTCTCTCTCTCTCTCTCTCTCTCTCTCTCTCTCGCTTTTAGCACGTAGCATATGTTGCGTAGCCATATTCGACAAACAAGTAGTAATTACTAATGCTAGATCGAACTTAGCAGAAGGGAAAGTAGTGTTCCTCACCTGCAGATGCAGCTAAGTCTCGAGCTAGAAGCGAAGAGGGAAAAAAGAGAAGGGAAGCCAAGAGAATGCTTCATCTTAATTTGAAATCAAATTTTGGTTGAATATTTGTGTGGTAAAAACTTCTCCTCCTTGCTCTTATTTATATAGCCCATTCAAGTTTACTGTATAGACCATAGGGGCCCGTGAAATCATTCATCAATTTATTTTGATTTAGTTTTCAATTAATAGATATTGGAGGCTCAAGTCTCGTGGTTTTAGATGCATATGTAATATTAGAATTAAAAACTATATGCATGGTGACTTATGAGAGTCAATGTCTCTTAGCTAGAAAGTTAATTCTAGTGCAGAATCAGTTTCCACCAACAGTAGAAAAATCTGATTTCCTAGCTAGTAATACACATTTGTAAGATGAGTGCTTAACCTCTAGCCAAGTCAATCTATAGGTCTCCTCTAACAAACTTTAAATATTTTTTTTTTCTTATCACTTTTATATTTATTAATTTGGAGAATACCACTTTACGTACGATAGGAAAATAAAATAAAATAAAATAAAATAAAAAAGAGATTCCAGTAATGCTTCCCATGCAAGCCGTCCCCTGAAAACTTTATTTTTTAACCTATAAACTCATTGTAACGAGGGTTGCATTGAAAATGAAATTAGTATACAGGACTTTCAAAGTGTGAAAACTTTTCATCAACTATTATATATTTACTTTTATTATTATTATTTTTCATGTCATCTATTTCTCAAATATGGTTTTAGTGTACGCCAAGACTGAATTAGAAGGCTAGCTCTGTGCTGGTGTGTGAAATGAAAGATGAACCAAAAAAGAGAGCGATGGCAGCTAGAATTAAAGGGGGAGAAAAGGTCACAATAAACTAGGGAGACTATCTTTTCTTCCATCTTGACAAACTTTAATTTATTTTTTTATGATAAAAACCATAGGAGACCATTATAACTCTAAAAGCGAGTGCCAATTTTCCACGCTTTTTTTTTTTTTTGGGTAGAAAAAGCATTATTCTATTAAACGAAAGAATGAGAAACTTTTAAGATGTCGGCATAATGATTAACCATCAGATTTTATAAAGTTTGTTAAATTGAAATTTCTCTTAAACTATATGATTTTGATATAATATGATGAACCATAACTATATCTTATCGATATGGTTTTTTTTTAAAATTCCCATCCAAAGAATTCTTCATGACAAAATCAATACCAAGAGTAGAAATGAAAAAAGAGAATAGAAGATTGCAGATTGGTGCCTGATAAGAAAAAAGCAAAAAAGAGTAGATTCTCATTAGTCACACACGCCATAGAAAATACAATCCTTCCACTAAAGCTCCTTTTTTAACTGTTTTTCATTCTAATTAGTATACATAGATGCATCAGCAGGTTTAATGTATATTCCTTCTCTTTTCACATTTTAAAAGAACGAAAGACACTTCTACAATACCTTTTGCAGTGTCTTTCGCCACTCTCCTTGGCCGCCACATGACCGGGAATGTGACAATTTTTTTTTAATTCAATTTTTTTTTAAATTCAAATTTATAAAAAAAAATTCAATTTTTTTAAAACTTTTTTATCTTACTACATAAAAAATACAAATGGCACTTCTATAGAGTAATTTTTTTTCCTCTCTCACTGACTATCATGTGGGACAATTTATTTTTTATTTTTTTTAAATTAAAAATTTTTTTTTTGGAAATTTTTTTGTTTTTGTTATGCTTTGCTTCCTATTCCGTTTCTAACTAGTCTAAAGAAATAAGGCGATGTGATCAGAGATAGAAATAGCAGTTAACTCGTCTATTTTGAGCCCAGAAATTTCCAAACTTCTTATACTTGTTAGTTATTCCTGAGAGTTAGATTTAGTATTTGTTTCAGTTAAGTTTTAATTAGTTTCCAGACAGCATGTTCTGTTTTTATTTCTTTATAGGTTACTTATTGTTACGTTCTTGGCCTTGGAACTGCTTATACTTGTAGTTATACTTTTGAATCAAAACAGTCTACTATTCAGTCCGAAGGATAAAACCTACGAAACAAGGTAACAAATGTAATTACTACCGTACATAAAATTTCCCTATTCTACTATGTTTGAACTTGGAAGACTAGTTAGGATAAGATATGCCTTCATCTTTGTAGACTCCACAGCCAAAAGAAATTCAAGTTAATAATCAGAAAATAGTTCTTTAGTGTAAAATTTGGGACCATTGATCATCGTTAAAATCTACATTAAGCACAATCACCATAAATAAGAATTAAAAACTAATGTTCAGAGGTAAATAATAACATTGGTGAGTACACGAGTAGACTTAATGTCTTATAGGAGAAGAACATAAATGATACCTTCATGACATCCATTGGACATTAATGCCACTATTCATTATTAGATCACTTTTCTAACATGCTCAAGAGAATAAAAAGTGCAAGATAACTTAATAGTGGTAAAAAAATCAAATTGATGGGCAAGGGTGGCTATCAGTGAAATTTTCTCATGTTTCTTATTTATAGAGTTAAGCCCACTATTGGAGTTAGTGGGGTTGAGCCCACTTTTTTTATGGAAGTTGATTATCCACTATAATTAATATTATAGTTTTTGTATTATCATGATCTTCTGATTGTCTGATGATTGACATGTTGGAGGAAGTCCAACACCAACAATCTTTTAATTTTGGTTTGTGCATGTGTGGTAAAACCTTTTCCTCCTTCCTCTTATCTAGATAGACGACAATGGAGCTGGTGTTTGTCACGCCCCGACTTACACCATCTACGTAGGGGAACGACTACGTAGACGTGGGCCGGGTCGTCACCTTACTTATATACTTAAATTAAACTTGCGGAAAATTTGAGAAAGATTTTCTTTTTTTTTAAACCCCTTTTTTTTTAAACTTTCAACTGACTGGTAGGTACTTCCTCGAGTACCGAACTTTCAAACCTTTCTTGAAGGCCATCTAAATCATGTTGTAGACCAAACCCGAACTAATGTGGGTTGGTACCACAAGAGGCAACTTGCTTGCCTTATATAAACTTTGTCATCCATACTTAAAAAGTCATGAAAATACGAAAACCCTTTTTCATTACAACATATTTTATAGAGTTTATATATTTTTTTTCAAAAGCTGTGGCAGTGTCCATCCCACATTTCACAGTCCGCAGCACCAGCCTTCCACAGTATTGCATCAGAGATTGCTGGCAGGATACTTACCTACAGCATAGACGTAAGACGTGAGCTTTCGCTCAGCAAGTACAACTGTTACATCCGCGACACAAAACATGTCGTTATGCATGAACCAATTATAATCTCTTACGAATCAATTATGGATTTATAACATAATTTAGTTCTATTCCTTTACATATCATGTGTGCTCGTACCGTGGTACATAGCCAAGGAATGGTTGAAGGTGGCAGTCCGTTTTAACTCAAACCATGAAACACAAAGTTTAACATGGAGTAGTTTAGGTAGCCTTCCAATCCAACTCAAACCATGAACCATACCATTTAAACCTGCCTTTGTGGCAAGTCGGCACGACACAACATTCTACTTGTCTTGTTCTTACCAAGTGGTTTAATATTAGTGAACATGCTTCATGATGTCACAATATTATAACATAATCAACATTAGCCATAACATGGCCTTCTTGAAAACATGGCATTTTTGTAAACATGGCATAACATGTCATAACATAACTTAGCACATCATAGCCATAGCATAGCATAACACATTATGGCATCACATATCAGCACATCACATCAGGCAAGTAACAACAAAGGGCCTATGCTGTAGGCGGAGTTGTACTTACCTCTCTCGTTATGTCCTACGAAGTGCTGCTCCTCCTCTGGGTACAGCTGCAGGTTTCCTCCTGCTAGTTGAAGGACATAGGTAAGGGTCTAATTAGTATTGTGGAATGTTGGGGATCTAACCAACATGTCTACATATTCCTAGTTGTATGTCCCCGATACTAGATGTCTTACTGGGTTACAAATAGTAACCCTATATCTTAGCCCAATTTATTAATCTTGGTATCCTTTAGGGTTATCTTGGGTAACCCTTAAGGTCAAACTAAAATCCACTTGTTAGTCAACCAAAGTCAACTATGGTCAACAATGGTCAACTTTGGTCAACTATGGTCAACCATTGTTGGGTCAACCTTGGGCCTTGGGCTAAGCCCAGTAACTCGGGTATAACTCCCGGTTACTTTCCGTAATCGGCTTGCTTTCAATTTTTATCTCAAAAATTCTATTTTCCCTTACTTGGAAAATTTAGGGAAATTAATCCCAAAACTTCATTCTTAACTTATAAAAATCCTTTACTTAAATCGTAAAAATCCAAACTCTTGGATTAGTGCTTTATAAAATCGTTTGAGATTGAAAACTGCCCTTGGAACAGTTTTCTATAATCAAAACAATAGTTTGTAGTAGAAAAACAGTTTTCTAGAAACATTTGTAAAGCTAGTGGTGCAGAAATTTTTGAATTCCCTGCACACCCTTCGAAAAACGATCCCAGTTTAAAAATCGGTTCGTAATCTGAAAAAGTTTTCTTCACGAAAGTTGTAGCTCTCGAAAAATGCTAAAACTTTCGTGTTTTGCAAAAATTCCCATTTCGGCCTAGATTCGTCCCAGTTTTTGTTTGAAACTGGCTGACCCCGAAAAACTGAGTGAAAACTGGGTCTGGGGATCAACCACGGGTTTTGGGGTAAACGGAGGCCATTGGAGCCTTATTTTTGAAAACAGTTCACGCTGCCCCCTAGGAAAAACCCTTCTGAACAACTTTCATGTTTTAAGTTTCTCCAAATTCGGCCTCTAAGGGCCTCAAATTTCACTTTTCCCGAAACTGTTCAGTTTTACCCGAAAATGGCAGTTTTCGGTTTTTAAGTTCGTTTTACGTCCTATTACGCGCACTCTACCTCAACCGCTTGCAGCGGGAGCTTAAGATCAAACATGCAGCGCTTTCTAACGTAAAACATACATTCATACATCATTTAAACATCTTGGGATATCTCACAAACACTTAGTGAGCATAAACCCTTAGCATGAAATTCTAGAGCATAAAATCATGCAACTAAACCTATTGCATGCAAATAAAATAGTGAGCTTATGCTCTTACAAATCAAGCTTGAAATACATTTAAATCTCCAAATTGAAACTCAATTAAAAAGCTTAGAACCAATGGAGATTTACCTTAATTCACACCAAAATTGGTGCTAGGTTTTGGGCGGTTTTGTGTCTAACACCTCCCCCCCTTGCTCATCACCATAACCGGCCATCCCCCTCCCATTGGGGTTCCAATATTTCGGCCATAAACACAAGGAAACAAAGCACATAAGCATCTTGTTCTAAACTCAATAAGGGACTTAAGATTAAAGGGATTTACCTCTAGGGTTTGGGATTTGGGTTCTCAAGCTTGAATCCCAAATTTTCCCTTTCTCTTGGCTGCCACTAAAACCGGCCTTGCTCCCCTAAAGCACCAAAATTTTCAGCCACTTGATGGCTGCCTCACTAAAAATCCGGCCATCAAGAAATCCGGCCAACTTGAATTTTTTCTTACTTTCCTCTCAAGAAATCCGACCACCACATGGTCTTTTTTCTTGCTTGGGATTCGGCTTCTAATGGAAGGGAAAGGAGAAATGAAAGGCTTAGAATGGGTTTAATTGGTTAATGAGCAAAATACTTGCTCATCAAGCCACCTAGGTGAGGTGGTGTGGCCTTATTGGCTAGCCATTCCCTTGGAGAACAAGGGAAGACTTCTTTCCCTAAAATCCAATGATGATTTGATGAGGTGTCCTCCCCCCCATTGGTGTGGTCGGCCATGAAGGCTTGGAATGCAAGTGCTTGCTCAACAAGCCATTGCTTGCATCACCTAGCTTATGTCACCTTGGTGACATCATCACCAAAAATTCCCTTGCCCTTTAAGGCTTCAAGGACCGGCCATGAGGTGCCAAGTGGAGCCTTGTTACTTGTGGTGCATGGAATCCCTTCTAGCTTATCTCTATCTTGGTTTTTCTTGCTCACCAAGTAGCTAAAAGGTAACTAAGCTTGCTCTCCAAGCCACCAAGGAGAACCGGCCCTACTAGGTGCATGAACCAAGATTTTTGCTTGTTCACCAAGCTTCTAACAAACGGCCAATCAATGAGTGTGAGCCAAAAATGGCTTGCTCACCAAGCTACTTGGTTTGATTACCTTATCCTTGCTTGTGTCACCTTGCTTGCCTAAGCATGCTTACCTGAGCACATTTCCTTGTTTTCCAAGGATGAAAAACCGACCATAGCATGTGGGAAGCAAAGAAAAATCTTCTCAAACTTATCTCTAGCTTAATTGCTTGTTCCAATGTAACCAAGCTAACTAAATTTGTAACCAACCATTGGCTTAGTTCAACTCTAGCTGGAGACTTGGTTAGGAATATCCATAAATTCCATAATTCAAAAATTACATACTTACTTACTTTTCTTAAAATTGCACTTTAATCCTTAATGACAAAATATTTGCACTTTAGTCCCTGTGAGGTGGACGGTGTTGGTGGAGCCACTTGGCTTCAATTCCATACCTAATGGTCCACTAAATTCCCAAAAATCCTTAAATATAGGGTTTCAGTCCATTTCCCTACTAACTTAATCAATACTAATACTGTTTTTCACTTAAAACAGTACTGTTTCACTAAATTGCAGTCCGGAGTTCATCTTCGTAAAATTGGACTGTGTATGGATTTTTCTTCTCAGAACTTGAAACTGCTAAATCCCCATTGCTCCAAATATTATTCACGATTATTCTAGAGCGATCTCATACCTTGACTTTTTGGTCAACTTTGACTATCTTGGTCAAACTTTGACCATCATGAAATCATGGAATTTCATCACGTCATTTTCCTTAAAATGCCTTAAACTGGCCTAAGTAATCCATCGTTGAGTCTCGTTACTAGTTAAATGAGAACTCAAACTTATACTGTTATTCCATTCCAACCACGATCTAGACTTAGGTTTTCCTTGTTCAAAGGAAATCTAGAGTCATAAAAATTCGGGTTATTACATTCTACCCTCCTTAAAAGATTTTCGTCCTCGAAAATTAAAACAATTCTAGGTGGCTTTTCATCAAGTCCGCTATAAATTCATTGTAGTTTATTTTCATTTGAATAACTTAGTAAGATCAGGTCTTTCATATAGAACCATAATCTTCTTTCATGTTCTATCATATCCTCATACTTTCATGCTTTCATTTCATACCATCATACTTTCCTTTCGTACTGCATCACAAGAACTATTTACATGAAAAACTGAGCAAGTATATCATATAACTTGCCATGTTTGAAAAGCATATTTATAACTTTTCCATACTTTAAAAACATATCGTATCACATAGCTTTTTTTCATATTTAAAAAGCATATTGTGTTTTATTATCTTGTCTTAACATGTGGGCCCGTAGTGTACGTACCAAAAGCGCGCAGTCTCCAGATAAAGCTAGGGTTTGCAAGGCCCTAACAGTTCTGGGAATTTTAACTGGACCCTTCACGATCACGAATTTCGATCACGGAAGGTAATACTAAACTGTAGCCTCCTTAACTAGGGGAGGTTGGTACGACACCTTACTGTTACTTATCTGTTTATGTATCTTAATATGTTATTACATTTAAGATACTTTTTGGAATCTTTTCCAATTCAATCATGAAAATCAATAATAAATAGTATTGTTGAAAACATATTACTGTTCAAGTGATGCAATAGAAAGTATCCTTGTATCAACTAGCTACTTGTCAGCTAGTAGAAACGTTCTTGCCTTTAGCATTTCCTTTAAAGCTCAAAGGCATAATCATAGTTCTAAGGGATATCTAAAACTCCCAATCATCATCTCAAAATTTCCATTACTTAAATGGTTGCCTTCAGTCGACCTTAATCATCAATTATATGTCGACTTCAGGGTTGGTGCCATCGACATTAACCTCGTTAACTTCATATTATCAAATCTCATAATCATCATCCTTATCATAAAAATCATAGCCTAATAAATTACTGTTGGTAGCATATTGCTTATTTGCTACCCCCAAACTAAGACATCCTCAAAATCTTCCCCATATCTAATATTTCTCTTATGGGGTAAAAGTTTCACAATCATGAAACTTTTAACTTTCATGGTCTCAATCCAATTCCTCAAATGGAAAGATTCCTTATCATTACTATACCCAAAATGAGACAAGAGGCTATCTAATCTTAGAGCCTACTCATTTCTTATTGCTATTATAGCGATCATCATATCATAAGCTTAGTTTATCCATCACACTTCCACTGTGCGACTCTGACTCACTGGCAATAAAAGCCCATAAACTCGTTCGGATAAACATGTCAGCTGCAACATCGCTGACGTATCTTCTCATGTACATATTCTGGTACATCTCGATATTGCGGTAATACATGGGCGACCCTTGCTGTCGTCAAGAAATCCATTTAGGAATCTCCTCTCAAGATCCTCTTGGCCAAGGCTCCTTGCACGAGCTTCCTTGACTAGACGTCGGCTCGACTGGCAAGCATATCCTGAAGATACGTTCCTGCATGACATAATCTGAGGAGGGTCTCCATATCGTGCAACCACTCCTTGAGTCTTATTGAAGATGCGAAGCTTCTCCTCCATTTCTCGGAATGTCAACGGAGCTTCGTGGTCCTTTTTAGTCCGACCCAAATTTAACACTAGATACATGCCATTATAATAATCTTATAAAACGAAGTAAGAAAATAAACTTACAAAACTGTGGCGCTGGCAGCAGAACTGTGAAACTGGATGGCAGGAACTCTTCTCTGATACCAAACTGTCACGCCCCGACTTACACCATCTACGTAGGGGAACGACTACGTAGACGTGGGCCGGGTCGTCACCTTACTTATATACTTAAATTAAACTTGCGGAAAATTTGGGAAAG
This sequence comes from Ficus carica, assembly GCA_009761775.1. Taxonomy (NCBI): domain Eukaryota; kingdom Viridiplantae; phylum Streptophyta; class Magnoliopsida; order Rosales; family Moraceae; genus Ficus; species Ficus carica. Next base: position 8,806,618 of record CM019743.1, on the reverse strand, counting down.
ATTTTCTTTTTTTTTAAACCCCTTTTTTTTTAAAACTTTCAACTGACTGGTAGGTACTTCCTCGAGTACCGAACTTTCAAACCTTTCTTGAAGGCCATCTAAATCATGTTGTAGACCAAACCCGAACTAATGTGGGTTGGTACCACAAGAGGCAACTTGCTTGCCTTATATAAACTTTGTCATCCATACTTAAAAAGTCATGAAAATACGAAAACCCTTTTTCATTACAACATATTTTATAGAGTTTATATATTTTTTTTC